>JABUIW010000205.1:5503992-5628870 GCA_013363375.1 Menidia beryllina
ATCTGATGACTTCCTTATATCTGCTGTTCAAGAATGTTAGAGGTTTGGTTTCTTAGCCATGCAAAGTGTTTCAGTCATGCTCTGTAGCACTATCACAGCAAGATGTGAAGTTGTCCCAATCTGGACATGGAAATTTTTTTGACATTTTTTTCTTTTCATTTCACTGTATATTGTGCAAGGAGGAATATTGTTTCTGACAAACTCCACCCGTTCAGTTACCATGACATCCATGTGTAAACAGACATCTTAAGAGAATGTATATCCTCCATAAGTTGTTCAAACACTATCTGATCATGTGAGAGTAAGTCTAACACATATATGCAGCATCTGTGCGTTCAACATTTAAGCAATTTTGGCTGAATAAGAAACCCAACCAGATAACAAGAATTCTTACAAACTTCTTTATTTTCATGGTAACTCTGTGACAAGATTATGAAAATAACTATCATAAAACACAATATTGTATATTTGTTTTTATTTCAAATGCAGACTATCTTACCCCCGTATCCATTTCCTCAAATTAAACAATGCACGTTTGTGTTTGTTTATGTGACCTGCAGGACACATAATGCACATTATGTGCTTTGTGACAAGGGTTGCTGACACAAAGAATTGGAGCTCCGAAACAATGAGACCAGTGATCCACCTCAAGGACGAAGACACTGGTTGTGCTATCCCAGCACCACATATACAGATAGTAGTACTAATTTGCAGCAATTTACAACCTTTAATGTCTTGACTCTATTGTTCCTATTTATATTTAATGGTAATTACACTGTGGCACAGTTGGACAAATTGTGTATCATTAAATAAAGAAGATAATTGAACAAGCTATTGCATTACTTGTTCAAACAAAAATGAATTTGAGTTTGATCCAAGACAGAGAATTTTGTCTGGAGGCTAAATGGAATATTGACAGGAATAAGATTTCCTTTTGCCTTCCTCAGGGTGCTACGATGCGTCACCTTTAATCCTTTAAGTTGTAATTTAAGTGATTTAATAGAAGGGTGAATAGTTGTAGTGTAAACAGTTGACAGTCATCTGGCAACTATAACTCCCCCAGGTCCAAATTTGATAATCATATGCCTGATCACTGCCAGCACTCTGAGCCCCAGGTGTAGACGAATAAAAGACATTTCATCTTAACCTGCCAATACAGTCTGGATACAGGATGTACATGTAACTAAGGGTTTAAATGATTTGTGTAAGAATACTGATCTGAGGGCGGCATTTCTAAAGTCTGACTTGTCAGACTACAAAGTTCTGGCTGACTTTTTGTCACATGATTTACATGGCAAAAAGTTATAACTCACCTGTTCAACAGTTTTTGCTCCAAAATATCACAAAACTTACGTATCTGTCCCGGCTATCATCCCAGACTCTCAGAATCACTTTTCCAGTAACTACAGTATTCATCTTTCAGACCTCTCAACGTGTTTCTTGTCTTTGCTGCCACACCCTGCTTTTATGAACAGGCTAGTCAAGCTATATGAGGGAGACTGAGGCCACTGTGACAAAAAGGCAGTATGAGAATGTGGTGCTACAAAATCTGTCCATATCTTCCAAAGTCTTAATGGCCTGAATGAGAGTTTATGGCATCAATTGTTGTTTAATATTCTCTTCTCTGAGTCTTTAAGTGATCTTTCTGAGCTGTAAAACTGCAATGCGTCTTGACTTGAATATTCAAAAGAAGTATTAAAGAGCACTCCGCATGAAAATGTAGACGATGTCATTTGGTGACTGCATGGTCAGATAATAAACCTTCTTGGCGCAGTACTGCCCCCATGTGAAACATGTTCTTTTCTCTCACTTACCACAACTACAATAAAAAAGAGAGGCAAGTACTTTTTTTCTCAGATTTATTTCATACAGTTTTCTGCAACATTTTTCAATCATGTTGCAGAGAAGGAAAACAAATCTGTATTTTTGCACATTTTTAGTTTCAAGGCAATGGGAGGCAAAACTAAACAAGGAAACATAGAACATGTTTAAAAAAAAAGAGCAAGGCAGAAACAACTTGGCTCAAGGTTTAACTGTAAACATCTAAATCCGTACAATTTCTCAATCTTGTACATCTCAAGTGGTTTGACTTGGCCTCTTTCTTTTTAGTTATGTCAACACTCACATGTAAAAACTGATAACACGTGGGCTGAGGGATCTTTCAGAGTAATCTACAGTGCAAAATGATAACTGATTAGCATAGATCCTCAAATACTTTCCTTGCCTAGTTGACACACTCCACATGCACTTAAGTTTTTCCCCATTACTTATTGGATGTCAGTGCACAGAGAAAAAAAACATTGGTATGCAAACTGACCTGCACCCTCAGAAAGTCATGTTTCATAGTTTTGGGCAGAACAGAGGATGAAGCTGCACTAGAGAATCACTGTTTTTTGGGAAGCTCAGCACACTTGTTGAACATGTTTGACAGTGTTGCATAGCACCATAAAAGGGTACAGATTTAGACTTAATTCAAGAATTTCTGAGGGGATAGAGGGATGGCTCTCCTTTTTACTGATTTTAATACATTCTCCTGGAACTGGTTGATGAGACTGTGGATTTGGTGATGGTGCCACCACCAACCCCTCCATAACCTCCACCATATCCAAATCCACCGCCGGAGCTGGACATGGACATTCCTGCAACAGTAAAAACACAAGAGCGGTTATTCATTTGTTTTATCTGTGTGGCCATGCTTGTTCATGTACAATATATGATGACCATGTAAGAAAACAGACACTTACCCCCACCTCCAGAGGTCTGCTGCACATGGATGGTGGCGTTGGAGCCTCCACTGGCCAGTCTGATTATAACAAAAATGGAAGGTTAGTTCTGAATTCAGAAATGAAACACATATATTGTCACTATAAAAGACTGAATGTTTATTTAAACCCACCGGATCTCCTCTCCTTCCAGGAGTTTTCTGTAAGTGGCAATCTCAATGTCGAGGGCAAGCTTGACGTTCATCAGTTCCTGGTATTCACGCACTTGGCGGGCCATGTCCTGCTTGGCTCTCTGCAGGGCCTCCTCCAGATCCCTGATGCGGAGCTTGGCATCCTTGACAGCCAGCTCACCGCGCTCCTCAGCCTCTGCGATCTGAGCCTCAAGGTTGCCTCTCTGCAGACAATTGTGGCTCAAATGAGTTGAAAAGAAATATTTTTAAGCAATGAACTGCCATCTTCAAAAGCTTTGTGATATTCACCTGTGCCTTGATTGAGTCAATCTCATTCTGAAGACGGGAAATCATGCGGTTCAGCTCTGCAATCTCAGCCTTTGTTGTGCGCAGGTCCTCACCATACTGGCCAGCAGAGCTCTGCATCTCCTCATACTGTCATAAAAAACATAATGTGTAATAAGAGCATGATTCTTATTATGGTATTAGTATGTCCTAATGCATGGAATAAACTGGGAAAAACATTGATTTTGATTTACCCACCTTCTGTTTGTACCAGGTTTCTGCTTCAGCCTTGCTGCGGTTCGCAATGTCTTCATACTGAGCCCGCACTTCAGCCACAATAGAATCCATGTCAAGGTTGCGGCTGTTGTCCATCTCAACAATGACAGAGGTATCCTTGATCTGGCCCTGCAGCTCACGAAGCTCCTACAGAACCAATGGTTGTTGTGAAACAATTAATTGTCATCTTCAATTAACTTTTAGAGCATACAGACAATTTCAAAAATAGGGACTATTATATGATAAAGTGTATATTACAATGGCCTTTATAAGATTGTACTTACAGCCTCGTAAACAGCTCTGAGGAAGTTGATCTCATCCTGGAGAGCATCAACTTTGGCCTCCAGCTCCACCTTGTTCATGTAGGCAGCATCAACATCCTGAAAACAAGATAATTAAAAAAGAAAGCTTCAGAATTTGTCACATTCAATTTTAGATGTATAGAAAAACGGCCCAATTTGTATTTTTCTCACCTTCTTCAAAAGCACAAACTCATTCTCAGCAGCTGCACGCTTGTTGATTTCATCCTCATACCTGTTGGGACACAAGGCAGCACGTGAGCATGCTCCCCCTGCAACATTACATTAGCATTTTCCTGAGTAAATCACATAATCACTGACTTGTTCTTGAAGTCTTCAACCATGCCCTGCATGTTCCTCAATTCTCCTTCCAGCTTGACCTTCTCATTGCCAAGCCCATCAAGCTGTCTGCGAAGGTTGGCAATGTAGGCCTCAAACATGCTGTCGATGTTGGAGCGGCTGGTTGTCTGTTCCTGCAGGAGTTTCCATTTGGTCTCCAGCATCTTATTCTGCTGCTCCAGAAAACGGACCTGTAGAGAAAACAAAAAGAACGATTATTCACTGCTCAAAACACCTTCAAATAGATGTGTATTCAGTGTTCACTGTTATATTGAATGTATTTAATGAATCAATAGTGGCTTAGGGCGGCTAAAGGTTCATTATTTATTCCAAGAGAAAATTCGGATAATAGGAGAATTTGTTAAAGAACAAAGCGAATTAGGGTGTCTCCTTGAAATTAAGATAATTAAAAGTGGCTCATCTGTGGGAAATTACTCGAGTATATGTATATCTATCTAAAAGGCCACACCCTTGTTGCAAAAATCCCAACTCATGATGACAATTCGAACGCATATTGTTCATGCTTGTCATGAATGCCAAAATGTGTCGAAGATCACTTTTTGAGAATCTTTAATGTATATACATGTTCTTGATATGATATATCTTTAGATGATAAACAGTATGCAATCCATATGTATCCAGCATGTGACAGTGACTGTAAAACGATCTGCCATAGCTTCTCCTGTTTAGTTATGACTCATCCTGTCTGCTCTGTTAAGGCCATGAAAGCCACATAGTTTTGTCAGCCATAAAAAAATAGGTGTGGCACAGAAGACAAAGCTCGACAATACAATGAGACAAGTGCTTTCTTGTCTAAGTAATAGCTTATTGAATGTAAAGGCTTAAGAAGGTATAGAATATGAAAAGTTAGCAGGTATCATTGCAGACTGTGATCTTCACCCCACAAACTAGTGAAAGCTTATTCACACCACTGTACTTAACATTCACGTTGCCCTTAACAACCAGCTGATATGTGCAATGTGCAAATAGCAGACTTTGGACTTTGTGGGTATAGGGCAGATATATCCGTGTGTCCTGAATGAGAAATGGGCGCGTCACTACAATATAATTACCACCCATGTTTAGTAAGAGGGCAGAGAAACACCTTGTTCCTGCAGATGTTGCCAAATGTAAAGGTATATTTACATGGAACATTCACACTATGATCAAATTTTGCAAGAACCTTCTCTTTCCCAGATGTTGTAGCTCAGAGATGAGGTCAAATATAGATAAATGGACAAAAATACTTTCCCTTTTTGTTATAGATCAAAGAAAGACATTTTAAGACCTCACAGGTACCAACCTTGTCAATGAAGGAGGCAAAGCGGTTGTTGAGAGTCTTGATCTGTTCCTTCTCTTGGGTGCGGACAGCTTGGATGTTGGGGTCAATCTCCAGGTTCAGAGGGGCCAACAGGCTCTGGTTGACCTGAACAGCTGTGATGGGTGCTTGAGCAAAAGTGCCCATTGACTGGCCTGAAGAAAACCCAAAACCACCGGACCTTCCTGAAGACATGCTGAAACCATAGCTGGGTGCAGAGCCCAACGCATAGCTGGTTCTGGAGTTGACCGGTGTAGCGTTTGACCTTCTGGTGCTGTAGGAGCTTGTGACTGACATTGCCTTCCTCATATCTGCAGTGGGGTGTCTACGGGCTGAGCAAAAAAAGAGCTGAAGATGTGCAGGCTTCAAAAGGAGAGCCAAATCCCTCTGAGTGTCTGTCTGCTGACTCTACCTGCTTTTATGGATGTCCTGAGCAAAGTGGGAGGGAATCCTCCAACCTGCCCTCTCACTATTGCTTTCAGGCCTAAGCCGACACGCCTTTGGGCCTGAAAAACAGGAGTGGCCAGTCCTGTTAAACTGGTAGGGAGGGTTTGCCAGGAGATAAGCCGCGGCACGCCCTGCAACAGGACGGGCTCCATGCAAGAAGAGAAAAAGTAGTCGAGGTTAGAGTCAGTCATGAAACATAGCCTTTTTCACAATTCTTTTTAAATCGCTCTGTTTCTATTTTTCATTTGGAAATATAATAACTTAATAAACAGCACCTCACTCACATAAACTATTAGAATTCCGTTTTCCTGATGCACAAAATAAACAACTGTGTAAAGTTTATAATTTTTCCATTCAGTAGGCTCATCCATTTTCTGATGCTGTGACTGAATGAATCTTTCAAACCACAGAACACAGCCTTACTCATTAGGTAGAATGTTAATGTAACCTTCACAAGTTTTTTACCCAAATGTCAGCGTTTTAGCAGAAAAAGCACTTCACTCCTTCACACATTCGTTTTGATTCTACACTTCACTACACTTCTTTTTTCCGGCCTGCACTCGATTGAATTCTCCCCCAGCTTTTCACATACACTTGCCTTTAATTTGCTACCAAGGTGTGGATTTTAACTCTGGAGCTCAAATCTCCACCTCCTTAAAAAAAAATAGATAGAGAAATATAGGAACTTCAATCTTACGTTTAAATGCATGCATTTTATTACACAGCTTTATAATCATGTATCAAAGAAAGGAACGTGTTGCAAAAAATCTCTAGTTTTTCACCTTTTCCCAGCAGTGCCATGTCTTTTAAGTATACTCATGCACATACTAGAGGGCTATGTGACACCAATGAATCAAACCACACAATAGTGGTGTGAGCTGGGTGAGGCACTAGTGTGTGGTCTAAACTGCATTGTTCTATGGTTTGAAAAAAGAAAAAGGTACACTGGGGAGATGTCATATTCAATACATTTTCACAAAAGTTTTAAGGGAATAAGAATGGGCCCTCATCAGTGGTGTCTCTGCTTGTTGTAAGCGTTATAATTTAGACACTGAAGCCTTAAATTCCTACAAAAACTCAAGGTTCTCAATACCAGATGTCTAAACACAGATGTTTGTGGCTTTGTCAGGCTGATGAATCCTGTGCACTGCTGTGGGTTCATAGTTGGGATAAGGTTCAGATTTTGAGTTTACGTGTTGATTGACAATGGAGAACACTCACTAACATATTGGCATTGTTTCTCTTTGGAATATAGAGAACCTGACATGTGCAGCCTGTGACACTGTGCACAGTCCTCTTTTCTATAGTTTGTTTGTTGATTTATTGTCAAGGGAAAGCAAAGTTTGAGGAATTTAAACCCTTATTGAGCTTCTGAGCTTGCTCTCGCAGCTCTCGTACAACTTCTCACCCATCTGGCTTCCTTGTACTGCGTACTCTCAAACATAAAATTGTATCAGAAGATAGCAGGTGTGTACGTTTTTAAGATTATTAAGGCTTAATGTAACATAAGGATATGTCTGTTAACATTTTTACAGAGATGCATATTTTTTGAGTGCACAGTCTCATAAGACATTTTGAACCAGCATTTCAAAATAGATTAGCCTTCACACTGATATCTACTTTGCGGGTGTTTAACTTTGTACTATTGGAAGTATGTGTAAACTGGGTGTGGACACTGTACTATGTCTAAGGTGTGGCTTTGAAGGATATCCTTGTGTATACTGATTTTGAATGAGTAGCCAGGCAAAGAACAGACATTACATATGATGAATCATGATTAATGCAGAATATTTGCAGTGAGAGCCTCTCATTCATTTCAGACTGCTATTGCATGTACTGTAGCACAGAAAACAAACAGTGTGAGGATTTTTGTTACAGCAGAGGAACGAGGGTTTCATATAGGTTTACAGGGGAGATATCTTTAAAGTCAAGTCAGGTCAAACCATATAGGTGTGGGAATTACTCCAATGTTTGCATGTGTAGCATAAACTGATGCAAGTTGGGATTTGCTATGGGTCAACAGGAGACTGAGGTGAAGATTAACTGGCTTCATCCTTTTTAATGTGATATTTCTATAAGCTTTGTTCTATACAAATGAATTAGTATTTCACATTCAAGCTCTGTTCATCCCTCCTGTCATTTCAACTGTCCTCCCTCTATAAGTGCAGTCAACCCAATAAACAAAATTGATCTACAATGCAGACAAACGACCTTCTTTGCAAATTACAAATTATTTGAAAGAAACTCTCTTTATTCTTTTATGACTGATTGCCCCTTGATAGCCAAAGACAACCAAGAGGAATGACACTTAAAACAAGGAACTCAACCTGTCAAGTCTTATGTGGTTTCCTTTTTCCTTTTTTTCAGGTACTGTTAAGTTACCTTTGCTGAGTTATTGCACTCTCTTGTCTAATAAACCTGCTGAACAGCTCTTGCCTCTTAAGCCTTGGGCTGATTTGCTTTATGTCAACTATTCATAAGATGTGCACAACTAAAAATTATAAAGTTGTCTGCTTCTATCTCTATCTAAAATAGGATTGTGAACATTTACTGTTGACCTTTTTAGTACTTCCTATTTGTTTTGGTTTGAGTAACAGAGTTAAGGGTCAAACTAATCTGAAAACCTTTCAGAATCATATCTGATTTGCATTATCTTTAGGCGGTGCACTTAAAAATCTGATCAGTCTACGATCTAAAAGACATTACTGAACTAATCTCACTAGTGTTGCAATCATAACCAATGCCCTGCAGTGTCATCATAAACATGCATAGGAATGGAACTGAAAGGCATGTAAACAGTTTACAGTCTACTAGCACCACTTGCTGAGAAAAATCTTTCACCCAAAACGTAATAGGGAAAATATTATTAATAACAGCGTTACTGTGATAGTCATGGCTTCTCCCTTTCTCTCTTTCCTTGTGTTGAGGGTTTGGATGTCTCTGCCCCCTAATAATAGCTTCTGATTTTTGTTTCTGTTTTTCCTGATCATTGGTTCTAGTTTTAGTTATCTTTCTGAATTTCTCCCTTTATTGTTTTGTTTCGTGCGTTTTATTGTAATGTCTCTCCTCAGTTTCCTGCCCCTCCTTCTACGTCTCTGTTAGCTTCGTTTGTTGTGTTCTCCCTTAGTCTCCTAAGTACTTTTCCATCCTGGTCATCAGCTCCATTCCTTTCATCTGTGCTCCTTATTGTCAGTTGGTTTCATTCAGTAACCACTCACACCTGTATGTGAGCTCTCCTGGTTCTGTCACTCTTTGCCAGATCCTTGTCCATTGATTGGCTTTCCACAGTTGTAAGCACCTTTCCATGCGTTCTGTTGTTGCCTGTTTATGTCTTCTTTCTCCTCCTGTTCCCTGCTATCTATTCCTGTTCTTTGGGTAGGGGTTGTTTTTTCTCAATGTTAGCTCCGTTTTTTTTGGTATTATGGCCCAGTCTTTCTTTTTTATCATCTTTTTACAGAAAAGGTCATGGAAGGGTGAGAATGTATCCCAGCTGCTACAGGACAGCAGGCTCAATACACCTTGGTCAGGATGCCAGGCAATCAAAGGGCCACACAGGGGCAAACAACCATGCACACCCAGTCGCACCTTGGGCAAGATTAGACATAACTAAATCAGAATTTTGGATGAAGTACCTGAAAGGAACCCACATATACACTGGCTGAACATGCACACTCCACACAGGAAGGCCACTCCCATGCAGCCCCCAAAAAATGCAACATGCAAATATTTCTATTATCATCATGCTAAATGGCTTTGTGCTGCTATGCGTGATACAACATAACCTAACCTAACCTTTCATACCATTTCACTGAATTAACAAGTATAATAGTAGTGATAATGTAGCCATTTAATTCATACATTGGAGATACTTAATCCTTATTAAAAACTGACAAAAAGCAAACCATTGCAAGAGAATGATGGATTCAATCACAAATCAAATTAAAGGTTTTTTGCAACTGAATAGTGACAGTTTTTATGGGTCTCTTTTGAAACTAATCTGACACAAATTAGGGACTCATTTTAAGGTTGAGGAAGTGATTACATTTGTAGGGAATTACATTGGTAAAAGAAACCTTTTTATCTCAACCCTTAAAACAGTAAAGACACCTTTTTATGTAGATATAAACCTACTTAGTTGAATTGTAAAATGTTTCAGAAAAAACAAATCAACAGATCAAGATAAGCATAATCAAAGTATTCACTTAGCATGAGGTGAATGATGAACACAAAAGAGAAAATCTCAAACCTTTGGACTCATGAATACACCCCTTTATGCTTACTTTGGCATTCCTTAACGTTGTGGGTGTGTTCATCATGATGGAGTGAAGTTTTCATCTAGGATTCATGATTTCACCACCTTCACAAAGTACACACCCTAAACACAACATCTTCAAGTCAAGTATGGAAACATTTGGTTGTGTTTGTGCGGTTAACTGGAGGAATGTGTAAAGGTTACTACAACAACGAGTATCTGATGAAACTCCAGTGCTCAGCTGCATTGCAGAGTTGCTGGTAGAAAGTGATTTCTCACGGTCACAAAACACTCAGCGTGTTGGCATGCCAACACATTTTCAAACGCACCGGTTGATAAAACATCAAAGAATACTTTACAATACTGGACTTTAACATCTTGCTTTTAGCCCACATGCACAGACACACACACACCCTTGAACTGTTCTAATTTCAGGATTGCACTGACTTCCATTCACTGTTAACAATAACCAGTATATGTCTACATTTTTCCTCCACAATGAGAACAGGTCTTCACAAGTTTTTTGTTTGTATCGCTACACGTAAAAAATAAAAAAAGATTAAAAAAACAAGTACACCACCCACATACCCACTCATACTTGCACACATTCACGCTCCACCTCCCTGGAATTACGGTCAGGCATGGAAACTGGCACAGACTGATTTGATGACTCACACTTTATCAGACAGACAATAGCATGAAAGTTGTCTCACTAAATAAAAACTTAGCAACCAAATATCTAACTCACACAAGCTCAAATAATTAGCTTGTGTGAGTGGGAATATGAAAGAAACACCTGCTTTTGCATGATGTCACTTGGGTTGCACATTATTTTCCTGGCATCTTGATTTCAGCAGTTGTGTCACACTAACCATTTCGTCTGTGGTGACTAAGGTGAATAAGGGTGCATACATTTATCTTTGTGTGTGTTCTTGTTTTTCTCACGCCCCATTGTTCTCAGCTAACTTATCCTAAAGCAGGCTTCTGTTACAATGAGTCTGGAAAAGGATTAAAAGACTGCAAGTTGCTTTCAGTCATAATTTCATGAATAGACTGTCTCATAAAACTCAGAAAGAGTTGGGAAGCAGCTTCACAGCTGGATTTATAAAGACTTAAACCTTTACAAAAATACTACTTTTACAAAAACATGCAAGCTGTGTCTTGTAATAATTCTTTCTTGTTGTCTGTTTTTTTTTCATTTAGTCCAGTTTTGAATAGTTCAATTGTGCACTATTTTGGCCAAGCTTACATATACAAGCGTTTCAGTTTGGACTAACAATAATTGTTTTTTTCTTCTGTTCTCAACATACTTACTATGTCAGCAGAAATTAACATCTGGGTAAAAATAGTGACTACTTTCACTGTGCATTTGACATAAAGTCAGTTAGCTTTTTCTGTAATGATTGCCGTATGTCGCCTTTAAATAGTCTGTAGCTTGCCTGTGTAACTGATCCAGCTGGACAGAGCATTGCCTCCACTATTGGGCCGTCATTCAGTAAACTTGTCTAAGCAGGCCTTTCCGTTCCACCTTCAGTGAACACATTCCTTGGACACTACTCACCCAAAGGTGCAGCACTATCACTGTCCTCAGTGACTGAGACCAGTATGCTCAGTCATGACCTCATCTCCTCTGGCTTAAGTCCCTACTTTCAGGAGACCATAGTAAAAATGTACTGCTGCTTGGTCTTAACATCTGCCCTAAAAGATTGGGTCCTATTGTACACAATACTTGTCATTAGATAGAATGGTGTTTAAAACTAAGAAGTAACACATGCTCGAATAAATCATAAATCAAATGAGATTTGCCAGAAAGGGTGTGGTTAACATTGTAGCTTGTGAGTCAGTCCAACGACTTATCAAAACCTCCATTTAGGAGTAAATCCTATTTGATCTGGCAACTGAGTTTCCCATTCATAAGATCTCAAACTCTGATAATTCGCAATAGGGAGAGATCAGAAGATTATGCAAGAGTTCAATCTTTTACACTCTTCCCTCTGACATCAGCTGTTGTTGTTGCTGTCCTTGCAGCCTAGCAACTGCTGTCTTGTCTGAATACTCACAACCTCCATAAGTCATTTTATATGGTTGTAGTGTGTCTATTTGTGTTGGTGTAAGTGTGTCCATCTGTGTCTGTGTGTCAAAGAACCATTATAGATTAGTATTACATTTGCTAAAAAATGTATATGGAAAGTGTAGAAAGATTCAACTGTGTTATATATAAGATAAAAACACAGCATAACACTTTATACTTGCGTGTTGAAACATGTGAAATGAAAGTGAGAACGTGTCTTTAAATTTCCACATCGTTTGGGTCTGACACCGTGAGTACAACAGTCTAGATAGAAGGAAATGATTAACTTGAGCTCATAAACCTAACTTACCCAGCAGGATATCAGAGGTTAGCTGCTTATCATTCCTAAAGCCACCATAGAGTGCAACTTTAGCTCTTCATATAATGTTAAGAAAATCAGTCAAACTAAAAGCATGCACCCAATGTTAGTGTGTAATGATTTAACTGTCATGTGTTTCCATTTCATCTCCATTTCTTTGCCAGCTATTGTTTATTGCATTGTTAAACACCTCTGAATTGAAAATGGGATGTCAGAAAAAAAGAGAGGAGCACCTTTGGGGTCAGAGAGGAACCCAAATAATTCTAACATATACAAACTTAATAAAGACTCTAGATTTGGTGTGATTCAGTGCAAATGTGTTTAGAATGTGGCCCGAAATTATTAACACACTCTGGAATTATAACCTTCCATGATTTTGAAATAGTTTTTATCATCTTCCCTTGTGGTTTATCCAAACTTCTGATCCTCTAACAGTTTGCAGTTTGTCTGCAATTGGCTTCTTTTTTTAAAAAACATTCACATTATTAAAATATTGTGAACCTGTTTAGGACTAGTGGAGTGAATGAACATTCCTGAAAGTGTAGCATGGAGGATAGAGGTTGTGCTTTAAGAATGCTTTAAAGCAAAAGGAGAAACATGAATTAGATCTGTTTTTGTAAATGCTTCTGGGTATATTCCTAAAACCTTAAGGAAAGGCAACTATATTTAAGATTACATATACCATATTCTTGAATATGAATATGATCTAATGAGATACTACAGAAACTTTCCTGCAGATTGGGAGGAATATTCCAGCATGGTAGCAGGCCAACGCTCAGAGCCAACAGCACACAAAACAATCTGAAGGAGTTAGCAAGCTAAAACTATGAGCTGACAAAGTATGTTGCTTGACTTGAATCCCACAAAGAATGTTCAGGTAATAAAGTAAAGGGCAGAATCAAGATGTCTCCAGGAGAGAGTAAAGAAATCTCAGCAACACTTGTGTGCTCTGTGCTGAAGTTGATAATAGTTTGTAATTAAAACGGGCTTCAATGAAGGAAAAGAGCATTGTACCAGAGAATAAATCTATAAACACCTCCATGAAATGGCTAAATCTATTAATTTGTTTGTTTGTTTCAGCTATGGGAAAGCAGAAGAGTTTAACTAGTTTGACGCACCCTTTAAATTCTTGAAGGCTGTGGTTGCATTAGATTGCATGCACATCTATCAGAACTGGTTATCTGTGAGTACCACGCCTTAGATTTCAGTTCACAAAAAACAATAAAACTGATTGTTCGGATAATGACAATCCAACCATCATGAATGATAATCGTTCTTCCATCCATTGTCTACACTACTGATTCTTAGTAGGGTCAGGATGGGGCGGAGAGAAGTTATAGATCCAATCCTACCTGTCATTGGGAAACATGTGGGACACACCCTGGACAGGTCCCCAGTCCATCACAGGGCCACTCCCACACACATTCACTTCAACAGACAGTCAGAGGTCTTTCATTTCCTAACATTAATGTGTTTCTTTTTTTCTATGGGCAGAAGCGAGAGTGCCCTGAGAGAACATAAAGTATAATAGAATAAGAAGAAGGCAATTTTATATTTAATGAAGCTACAGTGAAGGCAGAATCCCTCATCTGTTGCATGAATGTCTTTCAGCACCTCCTGAACACCAAAAGCAACACACCAGACCTTAACCAGCATTAGGACAGGCTATGTTTTTAAGATCAGAACTCTGATAACCCACAGGATAGGAACCAGATTGTTACAGGTGACATTGTTAGTCTGGCCATCAGATGTAATGAGGCTGTGCCCCTGAGGTTATGCAGTAAATTAATCTATCTTTCCCCTCCTGTCTTTTGCAGATGCCCTAGTGCACAAAGTTGCATGTCAGTAAGTGTCAGTGAAAAATGACAGCTATCAGCCACATTAAACAGCACGCCGCTGTCATCATGCAGCGAACATTTCAAGTTGTTTAAAAAACAAACCTTAAATACTTTGAATTGCTGAGAGGGGTGCAACCCCTGGGTTGTGAAGGACCCATTGATTTACTTCAACCTCCTCACCTTCTTTTGTTCAAACAACCTTTGCTAAGTGCTATCCTCATGACGGGTATCAATCCAGGTGTGTCCGAAGTAGCTGCTGAATTTATTTACAATAGTTCCGGCGCATTTATACAGTCAGTGCATTTCAGTACAACACATTTTTCATTTATTATCCTTCTTTTAAAGATGTTATTTTTTGTTGATACTGAGGGAGAATTAATTTTCAAATGCATGCGGATGTCCTTCAGCATGACCTCGGTAATGTCTCATTTCAAACTGAAAAATGTTGTTTGTTCCCTGTGTTGCATTTGTGAGGGAAAAGTGACACACCTCCACTTCATCTCTGCACATTTAAATACCCTGTACTCAAAGAGATGTTTATCTTTCTTCTGGCAGATTCCTTTGCTCTATAATTACTAAGGAATTCAGACAAATTACGAAAGGTTGCGAAAAGGGATCCCCCCCCGCTTTTTTTTTCTAAGGTTAAAAGCACATGCCAGTCTCGTACGTTTAGCATCATATCATGTACAGACACATTCTTAAAGAGACAAACTGATGGAAGAATTTGTTGTTTTGCTGCTAGCAAAGTCTTAACACATAAATACTATTAAATTTGACAGTTTACATGTCTACAACATAAAAGACAGACAGCAAAATGTATCATGTCTCTCTAGTGGTATTTTGAAGTGTCTATAATAACTGACTTAATGTTACACTTAATGTATTTTTATTGTTATTGTGCAGATGAAGTAGATTAGATGAATATACTTTTTAATTATGCTAGATATCTTCTTATAGGGAATTACTCAATTGTCAGAATATTGATGTGGATGTATGTGTACAAAAAGTAATTGAGTACTGAAATGAAAGCCTGATTTTGGGAGCATTTTAACCTCAGTTTAGAATATGACAGATGTGTTTACCTCCAATGGCTGCAACTTGTTTGTCTCGTGGTCTATGGGTTTGTGATGGCTGTTTGTCTCACTGTTTTAGTGTTGACTCATTAGAATTCCAGCGGTCTTCGTTCTAGACCCTTTATTTGAGTTTACCTTCTGTGATTTTGAAAATAGTTTATCTCACCTTTCCTTGTGATTTATCCAAACTTCTGATCCTCTAACAGTTTCCAATTTGTCTGCAATTTGATTTTTTTTTTAAACATTCATATTATTAAAATATTGTGAACCTGCTGAGGATTAGTGGAGTGAATGAACATTCCTGAAAGTGTAGCATGGAGGATAGAGGCTAATGCTTTAAGAATGCTTTCAAGCAAAAGGGCCAACAGAAATGAACTGCAAATGGTTCTGGGTATAGTCCTGACACCTTAAGGAAAGGCAACTAGATTCAGGATTACGATGACCTGCATGACTGAGAATCACACCAAAATATTCTTGATTGTGAATATGATCTAATGAGATACTACAGAAATGTTCCTGCAGATTGGGAGGAATATTCCAGCATGGTAGCAGGCCAACGCTCAGAGCCAACAGCACACAAAACAATCTGAAGGAGTTAGCAAGCAAAAACTATGAGCTGACAAAGTATGTTGCTTGACTTGAATCCCACAAAGCACGATCAGGTAATCTAAAAACAAAAGTAAGTTTAATGAGACGTATTTGCTCTTTGATAACTGCCTGCACCGAGTCCTTCAAAAAAGTGCTCAGGGCATTCACCTGTCTGCCAACATCCACACACAGCAGGCTTAAATTCCACTATTTATGTGATCATTAAATCATATTCACCTGCAGAATAATCCAATAACAATAAACAATTATTTGTACTCATATACAGTTTAAGAATAATTTCCATGACATGGTTGTGTAGTAAGTTCCTGAATATAAAACACATTTATAATTTTTTTTTTTTACAAATCTTTAAAATCAAACCTTTAAACTTATTTATGCACCTAAAATAGATTATTGACTTATGTATAATTTTCATCTTTTTAAATTTTGTTGTAATTGCATCTGCATGTTTTGTATTGTAATTGTATCTTCATGCATTCAGGCTAATCAAATCACATTTCCATTACAGAAGGATTAGCAAACAGTCACAAAGGAAGTTGTATATTTTAATCTTAGTACAGTTGGTCAACAACTTGTGAGATATTGCTGCTTTTTAATGGATTTTGTGGCGGGGAATGTTTAATAACCATCCATACAAAAACTTTCTTCATCCAATGTGGTGTTACAGAATTTGCCTCTAGGCCACTCAGTGAAACAGAAAGGCGTTTTCTCTCTTTTTCATTCAGGTGTGAACGTATTTACTCTGCAGGGAATTCCAACACATAGCTGTAGACAGAAGGGTATTGTGCTGTTAGAATAAAGGTAAAACTTGTAGTTGTAACTACATGACATGCCGTTAACCCTCCGTTATCAAGTAGTTACTGAGAAGGAGGCAAGGTATTTCATTCTTTCTCTTTACATTCTTTAGCCTCGCCCTATACTACACACCATTACATGTTTTACCACTTTCAGCTTGTCACTTTGACAAACATGTGACCCCCAGGTGTAGAAAAAATGTTGCGCAAGTGTGTCAGCTTGTGAAGGTAAGCTGTAGAATACTTTGTCCTTTAACAACAGAAGACCTATACTATAGGTCTTAGTGTATCACAAGTAGCAGGAGGTTGTAGGGGCTTTGTTTGGTCCACCATGTGCAGAGTATGCGTTTATGTCCAACCTCTGGGCAGATCACACAGCAGTTTGCTGAACAAATGTTGCAATGTATCGCTGAATTAATTAAGGGATTAAGGGATTAAGGGATCATGATTTTGGTTGGTAGTAGAAGCCTCAGAATAAGTCTGTGTTCAGTCTAACCTGGTTCCTGCACAGCCCAGCAAAAATGTTGATGTTGATAGTCTCAGGTTTTACTTCAATTAAAAAGGTTCCACAGGTTTAAAAGAATGCTTTGTGAGATGATGATGCTTAACTTGAAAGAAGCATTTATCCACTGAACATTTACACCAGGGGTGTCCAACTGCAGTCCTCAAGGGCAACAGTCCTGCAGGTTTTAGAAGTTCCCCTGTTTCTGCACACCTGACAGATTAAATGGATCAATTAAAAAGTTCTGCACAAGCCTGACAATGGCACCTTGATGTGAGTCAGGTGTGTAACATATAACAAATAACATTCTATAACTTTCTGCATCCAACAACAGACCAAGCCTAACAGGGCTTAAGTTACAGTCCAGGAAATGCTCACAACCCCCACTAAAGTGTGATCTTTGTATTTCTCTCTCATTCAAATATTAACTGTTGGCACGTGAGTTTCAGACAAAGCCTGTCATCAAGCCTCAGAGGAAAGCTAGCTGTCTGCGGTCATACATTACTGAATATATCTCTCATCTCATTTGTGTATCATTGAAGTCCATCTCACTTACGTTGTAATCTGTTGTGCGATACTGCATTTCGACTGCAAATGCATTTACTGAATTCTTGAGAGTGCCATTTTGTTTTCTACAGTTTTATTTCTGAAAGGACATAAAAGCAGTTTTCATCTGCTTTTGTCATCATGGGTCAACTTCTGCATGAACCAGAGTTGACCCTGTGGTTGATTGAGTGATTAACATGCTACAGTCTGTCCCAGTTTAAGTAAGTAGCATAGTCAGAATGGTGAGCAGTGGGTGGGATTGTGGGATTTATGAAGTTTTCTGTTGTTAACTACATGAGAGATTGTATGGCCTTGGGCGGGGCACCACCACTCATAAATCGTGTTCAAACCTGTTCCACTCTGATCTCAGAGAGCTACTTATGTGTTTTTCTCAAAGAGAAAAAAAAGCCCTGTCCCTACATCTTGGAACACGTCATGTTACTTTACTTATGGGCAGTTTTAGATTTAGGATCATCTCAGTTCTTCGTGTTTTATACCTCTCTTCGAATCGGTCCACATATGGGAAAACATTTGTGAGCCCTTTCTGAGGTTTGCCTACTTAAACTCCTACTTTATCACTGTAGATATTAAACCTGTTAAATGTGAACATAATGTTTACTAGAAATGCATGACAATCAAAGCTAAACCTCTACACTGAACCTGGAGCCAGGCAGGTTGATACTTGTCAGGCACTGCTGAGCAAAGCTTGATAGCTGTCACCCTCTCCCTAAATGTGAGCTTTTTACTGTCAAACTCTAATAAAAGAAAAAACATGTAAGCGCTTATGCTTTTCAGTAAAGTGCCACGAACCAAAGCCTTTGAACTTCTCCATGCATTTACATCAGACGACTGTGTTTCTTTATGTCAGAAGATCATTTATTGTTGTGATTCAGAGTGCTGCCAACAACAACAGAAGACATGGGGACTTTTATGAATATCTTTTTATAGTGCAGTTTGGTAAATGTTTTTTTTCTCTCCAAATAACTTCTTTCTCAAACTGCAGGTTCACCCCACAGAGCTTTAGAATAGTGCCACCTGCTGCCTGAAGAAACTTGGTACAGAAACTGCTGAACATTAGACAGTGACTAAATCTGACAGCTATAAATGTATTCACGTAAAAAGGATTAAGGACTGCCTTATTGGAGATAACAGGATTGAAACTGCATTTCCTCTTACAATTAAACACTTACTGAAGGAAACAATTATCTCTCAGTAGGTAAAACAGTTGTGTTTTTCCTTATTTTCCGTCATCAGTGATGTACTCTCTAAAGTATTGTTGAAACATCACTCTTCTGCCCCAGCTTCAGCCTCCTCCTGCTCCTTCTTCTCCACAGCAGCTGGCTCCTCACTCACTGCCTGCTGCTCCTTCTGCTCCTTCTGTTCCTCCTCCTTCTTAATCTCTTCATTCTTGATTGTCACAGTTTCGGTCTTGGTTATCGTGGTGCTTTTCATCGTAGCTCCTTCGAGGGCTGAGACTGTCCCACTGGTAGATTTGATTCCATCAAAGGACGAGCTAACATAGGACGGGATGTGACAACTCTCCAGGCTGTATGTGTTGTAGTTGGATGCTATGCATTCAGATAAAGATGGTTATTGAATGTTTATTTTGCTTCAAATACACCAAAATAATTTTAAAGAGTAGCTTTGTCTTTATGTCAAAAGTCTGATATCCTGATAAAGATTTATATTGTTCTACTCATTTTTTTAAAACTGTTTTAGAGTAACATGGGAAAAAATTATTTGTATGGAGGTGGAAGATGAACTCACAAGTTTGCTTGGTCACATTTGTTGTGATTCCTGTTGCTAACCTGCAGAGGCACAAAAAATGTTTTTAAAAAACTCAGTGTTATTGCTATTTCATCAGTTAGATATCATTACTAACACAGGCCCACAGGCCCACATGTCTATTCACAGTAAAAAATATACCTGCTCTCCTCTCCTTCAAGCAGTTTCCTATAGGTAGCAATTTCAATATCCAGAGCCAGCTTCACATTCATCAGTTCCTGGTACTGGCGGACTTGCAGGGCCATATCCTGTTTCGCTCGCTGGAGGGCTTCTTCCAGGTCTCTGATCCGGAGCTTAGCATCTTTCACCGCCAGTTCACCCCGCTCTTCAACCTCTGCAATCTGAGCTTCTAAACTGTTTCGCTAAGGGTGGAGGGACAAAAAACGCTGAAGTGTGGGCCAGAGGTTTAACTGTTCCTTATTAGGCACCACAAACATGAAATTTTGAGATTTTCATGAAAAATATAATTATCAAATAAAAGAGAGCCAAATGTCAGTCTCATGTGTTGGTGTATAAAGCTATACAGCTGAACTCTCACCTGTGCTTTGACCATGTCAATTTCAGATTGGAGGCGCATTATCTTACGGTTCATGTCAGCGATCTCAGCCCTGGTTGACTTCAGATCATCACCATATCTACCAACAGACTGTTGCATCTCTGCATACTGGGGCAATGAAAAACAAATCAAAATGTGGAGTGAAAGTCAACAAGACATGTAACAACAGCTGGATACAATGTCAAAAATAGGTGGCTACGTTTTGCTGCTGTTTTTAGCAACGGAAGCTTTTTGCAGCATAGAAAGGTTTTAACCGTTGAGTTAGCCAAACCATTTCCATAAAACTGTACATGAGTCAGTAGGAAATCAACCTGGATTTCATATAGTGCAACAAGTATTGCTACCTTGTTCTGGTACCACGACTCAGCCTCTGCTCTGCTCCTGTTAGCGATTTCTTCATATTGAGCCCTCACTTCAGCTATGATGGCATCCATGTCAAGTTTACGACTGTTGTCCATCTCTACCACCACAGATGTGTCTTTTATCTGGCTCTGTAGTTCACTGATTTCCTATAAAGATAAAAAAGTCAAACAACTAAAAATATGGAACAACCAACTTTAGCAATTCAGTAATTGAATGAATGAATCATAAGGTTTGTACTGCATCATATAGCTGCCTCAGGAACTCGATTTCATCAGAAAGAGCATCCAGTTTGGTCTCCAACTCCACTTTGACCATGTAGGCAGCATCTGTGTCCTTCAGATAAAAACATAAAATTCTCCAATATAGCATGTCATTGTGGACAAACTTTACCAGATGCTCGATCACGAGTTTGCAAAAGAAAATGTGCTCAAACCTTTTTCATGAGGACAAAATTGTTCTCACACTCATTACGCCTGCTGATTTCTTCTTCATACCTGAGAAAACAGGATAGATTGAGACTTTGTGAGAGTATAAATTCAATTTTGGGCCTTTTGGGGTCATTTAGTGTTGGGGTTAAAAAAAAAGAGGATAAAGTTTAAAGAAAACATCAGAATTATAAACCGTATTGTCCATGAGGGCAACTGTCTAGTGTTCAAAATATTATTCAGTGCACCCTGTAAATACCCTGTTCTCTTATTTTTGGGAAGTTCAGTTAGGCAACTTGACATGAGGTTTACTAGAAGACGTTTCGCCTCTCATCCAAGAGGCTTCATCAGCTCTAACTGATAAAGTTGTATGGATTCTTAGAAACACATTAAATACAACATTTTGGGAGAACTGAAACTACTGTCGGATGCTCTACACACTTGTTTTTGAAGTCCTCCACCTGGCCTGTCATGTGATTGAGGTCAGATTCCAGTTTGACTTTTTCATGGCCCAGGTTGTCCAGCTGCTTGCGGAGGTTGCCTATATAGGCCTCAAACATGGCATCCATGTTGGAGTGAGACGTGGTTTGCTCCTGCAAGAGCTTCCACTTGGTCTCGAGCATTTTGTTTTGCTGCTCAAGGAAACGTACCTGGAAGTAGAATGGTTCATGAATTATTGTTGTTCTTTATCATCCTTATTATTAGTAGCATTTTCTATCATACAGAAGATACACTGGCTGCTCATAGAAACATGTAACAGAGATAGATATATTGGATGTAAAGAGGGGGAGTGACTCAGATAGGATTTTATGTTAATGAGAACAAAAACTTGAATATCAACCATAAATAATGAATGATTGAATATATGTGAAATGTCACGTCAATTCCTGCTATCTTGACTTTAAAACAATGCAGCACTGTGTCGCAGTCGCCCCTTTACAACTTTTCTTTTTACCATGCTGACCCTGGGTGGGGTCCTGCTACCACTCAGCAAACACACAGTTCAGTGTGTCGATGCTTGTATGCCACAATAGTATGAGGAGCTGGAGACAGCTTTATTTAACCATCAGAAGATTGATTTACAAGTACACTTCTCTTCTACATCACTTGTGTGTGACTCCTCCAACAGAAAACATTTGAGGAGAGACAGTGAACTGAAAAATCTGGTCAGCCACTGAAATAAAGCAGGCTGTTGTTTCATAAGATGTTTGGTAAGATTTTTCTCAAAGAGATATTTCTTAAACCGTGTATAATGGAGGTTTGTTTTAACAATGATTAATTCTTCTTTAAGATAAATGGCGCTGTTGACCATTGTGTGGCCTCATAAGAAAAGCATTGTTCAAGTTATTCACTATTTTTTTTACTTGTCTAATGCAGACTTTTAAAAACTCATATCAGTTCTCAGGTTTTGTGCATACAGTAAATATCTTTGCAACAAGCTTTGGAAGTTGGAAATTCGACAAGTAGGATAAAAAGGAGTCGTTTTGAAATTTCTTCCATTTTTTTGCTTGTTTTTGCTGCATATTATTCTGGAGGCGGATGAAACGCTTAAAGCAAAAAAAAGTTTTGCTTTTTGCTTCTGTCCTTGATCAAGACTGATCCTCCTATCTGAGCTCTATGATATTGCCTACATCCATCCATCGATTATCAATGCCGCTTATTCCCTGATGGGGTCGCGGGGGGAACTGGAGCCTATCCCAGCAGTCAACGGGCGAGAGGCAGGGTACACCCTGGACAGTCCGCCAGTCCATCGCAGGGCCACACACAGGACATACAAGGACAAACAACCACTCACACTCTCATTCACACCTAAGGGCAATTTCCCCAATCTCCAATCAACCTAACATGCATGTTTTTGGACTGTGGGAGGAAGCCGGAGAACCCGGAGAGAACCCACGCAGACACAGGGAGAACATGCAAACTCCACCCAGAAAGGTCCTGGTTCCCCCGGGATTCGAACCCAGAACCCTCTTGCTGGGAGGCGACAGTGCTAACCACCACACCACCGTGCCGCCCTGATATTGCCTACAGTAAGAAAAAATGTTTTGAAAACCAGGCCATCTTTGACATGAAGAAATATCCTCAGCAGATTTTCCCCAGAGATGGCACATTGCTATAAACAGAATTTTCTTAAGGATAATTTAAGTTATGGCATTAAAGTCTTTGCTGCATTAATTGCTATTTTTGCATTCAAACATGTTTCATCTGTGATATTTTGAAACAATACATTTCTTGCTTTGACAGGACATCTTTACTTCAGGTACATTTCAAGTTGACTGACCTTATCAATGAAGGAAGCAAAACGGTTATTTAGGGTCTTGATCTGCTCCTTTTCCTGGATGCGGATCGCCTGGATGGTGGGGTCGATCTCCAGGTTCAAGGGAGCCAGCAGGCTTTTGTTCACTGTCACCGCTGTGATGGGGACCACCATTTCATTGGCCATGCATCCTCCCAGGCCTCCACCAAAGCCCGTATAGCCGAACTCCATTCCATCTCCTCTGTGTCCAGATCCACCAGCTGCGAACCCACTGACTACCCTGAAACCCCCAGTTCCCACAGCCGCTCCACTGCTGCCCACACCTCCGTATGAGCTGCGGACAGCATAGTTCTGCCTGGAACTCCCCACACCACGGCCCCCATAGCCTGAAAATGAGCGGCTGCTGTAGCCCTGGGCGGGGCCCCTGGAGGACGACACAGTGGAGAGGGTAGTGGTCTTCACAGCTCTGACAGACATGGTTGCACAGGGCGTCTGTTGCACTGAGGTGGTGTGAGTGGAGAAAAGACTGCTTAGGGAAGGAGAGTTAGGCAGATAGACCCTCCCTGGTCCTCTGTGGTATTTATCAGAGCAGGGGAGGGACCTCAATGAGGTGTGATTGGCTGGTGTCCTCAGCAGGGGAGTGAAGACTGAGGGGGTGAGAGAGAGGTGGAGAAATGTAGCAATGCCAGAGAGGAGCATTAGATCATGTTACATATTTACAGCACTTTAAAAGTACAAATTCAATTAGTTTGCTGGTTTCTGTAAAAATGCTGTGGAAAAAGTCAAAAATAGTCATTTGCGAGGCTGCGTTTTCCAGTCCCACTCTACCTATTTTACTCTTGTCAATGTTCACATGTGTGAGACACGTGTGAATTGTGGTTGTCCCGTGTGATGTCTTCTGAACGACCCACCAAGTGTCATCTTCTGGACACATTATATGGTTCATGGTACAGTTTCATGGATGCTTTTACTATCAGTCATAATCAATTAGCCTTACCAGGTCATGCAGAAACACACAATAACGGAATTCCTTTCATATCAGTCAGTCAGGGTTAAACATACTTTGTCTGTCTCTTTATCAACTCCACCTTAGTCTTGAACAGCTGCCCATGCCAACTGAAAGACCCAGAAATGTTGTCACATACTGGAAATCTTGATTCACTTCTCATATGGCAGATTAATGGCTCATAATCTTTTCTAGGTACCTTCTAGCCTCCTCAATGACTGTAGCCAAATCTGCACCCACCCTCTCTTCACATTTTTATTTGGCTCTTTTCCTTGGCAGATTGAGCACATTTAAAGGAAAATGCAACAACCCAAGTGGAGTATTTGGCTTTTGGGCAAACAAAAAAATGCATGTTGTGCTTGGCTAATCTAAAACAGTGATGTTATTCCTCACAATGGAGCTCTTGTGCCGAACCTGGAGGCAACCTTGTATGTACAATTCAAAGGGGTTTTGGCTGTTTTACTAACTCAGGCTCTCTGTCCACGGCCAGTTGTCAAACAGAGTTGCAGTTACATGATGTTCATACTATTAAAATGAGATTACAAATGCTTTTCTTATTTTTCAAGATAATTTCTCATTCATCAGCAGCAGAAATGCTAGATAGTTGCTTAACAACTTTCTTCCTTCCACCCCACCCCACCTCCCTAACATTAACTCTCCTGAGAGGCCAAAGATGCTCGTTTGTGTGAAGCTGCTAAATGACACGTCAAGATAGGAATGTGCTGAGAGAGACACATACATGCGACAAGTCAGAAGAGAGGGATAGTGAAGCTAGTAGGGTTAGTGAGAAGACAATTAGCAAAGATAAGAGATAAAGCTATTGCCTGACCACTAACTGATTCACTGAGAAGTATTAGGTAGTATACTTAAAAGTACCCAGTTATGTCAACCAACAAAATTGTTTTGATGCCTTAAAAATGTCTCTGCAAAGACAGTGAAGAAGCAAAGATGTTTGCTTCTTCACTGCTCTTACCTTCACACTTATTGTTATTGTTAAGGAGGGTACTACAAAGCCCAATGTTGGATGAGTATGCCTGCAGCTCCATGCTATCACAACATGTGACAAAAGTAACTACCTGAGATGCCGGTTCAGAAAATAAATAAAACAATGCATCAAGCATTCAGTTCACCAAAACTCACACAAACTAATATTATGACTCCAAAGCAAGCATACAGCTATCTCTGCAGCTGAATGCAGTGTCACTACAGATGCAGCATTTCTTCATCTTTGAGACTTATGCCCTCTAGTGGCAGTTTTCTTTAAGCAAAAAATTTCAACAAATAAAACGGTGATCACACTTTTACATTTCTTTAAATGTATAGTAGTTGTCAACTGCAGGCTTAACAGTGTTCATCAGCCAATCTACCAGCTGCTTCACCAGCTGTTTGCAGCTAGACTTATCAATATCAATCACTAAATGGTGCACTTAGTCATTGACATTTAATAAGACATTTCGGCTCTAAACCCACATGTATTGATTTTTGAGGCAATTTTCACTTTGTTTTATCAGCATGCAAGACAAGACACTACTAAAAATAATTGTTATAGCCATTGATATACACACACACAAACATTATATGGATGTGACTATCTATAGTACCCACTCCTTGCTCTCCCACATTTTATGTCTTCTCGTGAAATGTCTTTGAGCTAGAAATGAACATGACATACCACAGAGAAAATGTCTCTTAGCTGACACATTTCACTAACTTCTGATGTGTGACCCTCACACTGTGGCACTGGCCCTGGACATAAAACTGGTATATATATGGAAACATTTAGATATGTAAATAAAATACATACTTATATGTATGTATATGTATAAGAAAATACTATTATTTACTTCACCTCCTTCAAATAGTGAGGCTCTGCCTCGAAGGGACAGAGAAAGCATTGAAAGCGAGGAAGAAGAATGAAGCAAAGCAGTCATTGAGTAAGAATGTGTCACACTAACTTACATGTTGGCATTCCTGCAGACATCTGCAAGGGTGTAGACATATGTATTAGTATGCATATGCATATATGAAAATAAGTGTTTGGACTGTTTATAAGTGTGTGGGTGCACTCCTTTTACACAGAAACGGGATAGAGAGAAAGTGCAAGGTAGTTCAGTTTGATTCAAGACCATACCAGGCTAAAAACAGTGAAACAAAACTCTTTTTTGTAACTGTTTCCTGGTTTAGCTATGTGTCACGATGACTCATAGACTTTAACTTGTACAGTTTTCTTCTTTTTGTTATTCCTCAATCTTATCTTTTGGAAACACTACTGGAAATTTGCTATTGTCTGTGTTAAAAAAATCATACTGACAGAAGGAAACCTTGTAATTTTGGAATGTTCTGAGTCCAGATTTGTTCATGACAACCACTGGTCAAGCATTTTCTTGTATTTATCAGGATCTAGTTTGGGCGTCTGTGGGCGACACAAGCGTTGCCAAAACACATTCAAACACACTAAACAGTGGCCACACTGTCATGAGGTATGAGTCATGAGTCATGCTGATTTAATTCATCATTCTCACAAACTACATTTCGGCTTTTTTCCCCCTACCCTTTACTGTTGGGGTTGTTTTTCGTCTTTTTAAGATCATAAGATTGAAAAACAAAAGGGATGTAAAAACTTACAGATAAAATGTTAACTATAAGGATTAAGTTTGATCTGATAAGAAAGGAACACGGTTCTGTGAGAGCTCAGGACGGTGTTAAGAAGTGGTTGGAGTTTCCTCGTGTACAAATTTAATTTGGATTGAGTGAAAATCCTCTCCAACTCAACTCTAGGCTGTCTCAAGCGCTTCAAAGGTTATCTCAGATCAATGCCTAACAAAGGCTGGCTGAAGGAAAGTGGTCAAGATACTTTTTCAGTCGTTTATCTCCTCATTTTGGGACTATTTGCACGGCCTGTCTAGGGTCCACCTACCTCTGGCCCATTGTCAGCTGGGATAGGCTGCATCCCCCCCACTACCCTGTCGGGAATAAGCAGTATAGAAAATGGGTGGATGTATTATGGAGCACCACATTCTCCTCAAGTTCCAAAAAGATCAGAGAAAACAGACTCATTGGCATACTAAATGTATAGATTGCAGAACAGGTATTACAGATAAGACTTCAAAGATAATTGTTTGAAAAACAGTCCAAGTCTAATTTGTGAGGATAACTGCATGTAATAGGAACGCCGAATGAGGGCAGCCTTTGTTGTTTCCTTGGTTGTATTCTGAGTAAGGTATTAGATGACCTTTGTTTCTTTATGTTTCTAATCTCTTAGGGAACTTTCTTACCTAAATGAACCTAAATATTGGGTTTCATTCAGTTTTCTTTTACAGGTCTCATTCTATTATTATTCTACTTACAATGCTGAAACTTAATCAGGATGATTTGTGTGTTTCCAAGTAAAACAGCACTCATTTCTGATATCTGCCATTGCTCTATCTTGTGTTCAACTTGGTCTAGCTTGGGAGGCTGTGAAGACTGTTTATTTTTGGACTTTGCTTGCCGCGATCTTCAAAACTATGCAGCAACTAGTACATTCTGCCTTTTATGGACAAACCACAAGAATTAAGAAGTTCTTCATAAAAAAAAACTCAGTGACCCCAAATCTTCTACCATTTCACTTTAGGTTTGAATTCTGTTTCACCCATTTTGACTGAAGCATTGATTGGACAGAATATAATTTACAGCTTTCTTTAATCTGCTTTGAGTTCACTAAACCAGTGTTTCCAAAGCCTGGTCCTCAAGGGTCACTGCTTTGCACGTTTTCCAAGTTTCCCTGCTCTAGCACACCTGATTGAAATGAATGGGACTTCAGCAGCCTTCTGCATAACTGAAAAGTGGTCCAATTTATTTGAATCAGGTGTGCAGGAGCAGGGAAACTTGGAAAACCTGCAGGGCAGTTTGCCTTGAGGACCAGGGTTGGGAAACAGTGCTTAACCATGTCTGCCTGTTTGCTTTGAGCTGTTTATATCTGAAGTTCAGTGTGCTCTGACTGCTCTAAAATGTTTAAACAACAAAACATGTTTTACATGTCTCCTTGGTGACAGAAAACATGCAGAAAAAAGGGAACAGCGATAAAACAAGAGAGAAGTGAGAGAGAGCGGGAACAAAGACTGGCCGATGCTGAAGTGGGCAGGGTCTGAAGGACCAGCTGTGGTTGAGGAAGAGAGGCAGGAGTATAAGTTCCCCACTTCCCTCTGCCAGCGTCACTTTCTAAGCTGGCCAGCAGTGAGCATCTGCATCTCATTTCTCAGTTCACTCTCCACAAAGCCAAAGCTTCTCCAAGATGAGCTTCAGAACCTCCAGCATTCAGCAGATGCCCTCCAGCCGGATCTCCATGACCCGCTCCGCACCTCAGTACCGTGCAGCCAGCATTTACGGTGGTGCTGGTGGGCAAGGTACCCGCATTTCCTCTGCCTCTGCATCATCCCTGCGTTCTGGCGCTCCAATTGCGTCTTCCTCAAGTGCTTTCAAGCTGAGCAGTGGAATGGGTGGTGGCATGGGGTCTGGATATGGCGGTGCCGGCATGTCTGTAGGAATGGGTGCCGGTGCCACCGCTGGGGCTGGGATCATGGGAAATGAGAAGGGGGCCATGAAAAACCTGAATGACCGCCTGGCCAATTACCTGGATACAGTGAGGAACCTGGAACAGGCCAACAAAGAGCTGGAGATAAAGATCAGGGAAGCCTTGGAGAAGGGGGGCCCTGCCTTGAGAGACTACAGCAAGTATGACTCCATCATAGAAGACCTACGGAGACAGGTAAGAGTAAGAATTCCATGAACAGTTGACCATTAAGTATGAAACAATGATTTGGACAGGTGACTAAATGAGTATCTGATTTGCAGGGTTTGACAAAGTGTTGACTTTTTTTTCCCCTTGTTTTTTGCACCTATGCACAAAATATTCATATACGTTGTAATATGGAGCATGGTAAAACAGGCACTATTTCCATTTCAATGTTATCCAATTTCTTGCATGAGAATAAAGGGTGTGGTTGCATTCTGTGGTTTGAGCCCTTCCCCCTTTAAAACCCTTCAGTGCCACAAACAGTCCAGAACTTCCTCTGATGATTCACAAACACGAGGATCACTGGGGTTTGACTGACTGGAGGCTCTCAGGCAACCAAGAAGCAAAAGCATTTCCAAATGGTTCAGCTTTTTAGCTGCTGACTCTGAAAACATGAACTGGTGTAGGAGGGCCTCAATGTGAAACAGATGTGTGCATGGTAATGAGACACACACACACAGACAAAGGATATCACACTGCCAGAGTGAGCACGCAGATGTGTGCGGTTCAGGGGGTTGTATAACAATCGGCTCCAGTCCACAGAGGCGAATGCCACATTCCTATCCACAGTCCAGTTCTTCAGTGTCACATAGTGACACACTGACGTTGGTACTTTATGTTTCTCGACCCATATAAGGGACAAAAGTTTCTCTTTTCCCCTCTGGCAGGATATCATGGTCTCATAATCTCTTTAACAAAGTCATGCATGAGGAATTTCCCCACTCACAAACATAGACAGCTATACATGATAAAAAAAAAAAAGATTGACAGCCAAAATGCAGCTGGAGATACAATTTCTGCAAAAAAAAAAAAAGTATCCAGAGAGGAAATCCATTTCTACAGCAAGGCTAAATCAAACCAGATTCTGTTTTTGGCACAGAAACCTCCCCATTTCCTGCTCCTCAGTTTATAGTTCCTGTTTTATCACTAGAGCTCTACCATTTGAGATCAGACAGCAGTTTCCTTCTGAGCAACTGTTGTTGGTAACGAGGAAACATTGAGTCCGATCGTAGATTTGGTTGAGATGTGAAAGAAGGCCACTGTCTTAAAAACACATTGTTTGAGACCACAAAAATGCATTGCGTGAGGATGCCACAGACGAGATTCCTGGAGCCAAAATCACTTGCACTCAGTGTTCAAATGATATTAACCAATGAAATCAACGTTCTTGTAAATTCTTCTTCCTACAGATCTTTGATAAGGTTGCTGATAATGCTCGCTTAGTCCTTCAGATTGATAACGCCCGCCTCGCTGCTGATGACTTCAAAGTAAAGTATGTGATTTGGCTATTCCTCATGTTTGTAATGTTCCACTTCACTGCTTGGTGGGAAAAAAACAAGCAAACAGCATTTGTTCTTAATTATGCGTCTTTCTCATAGGTTTGAGAATGAGATGGCAATTCGGCAGTCTGTGGAGGGTGACATTGGTGGGCTGAAGAAAGTCATAGATGAAACCAATATTGCCAGGATGAACATTGAGAACGAGATTGAAGTTGTGAAGGAGGAACTCCTCTTCTTGAAGAAAAATCATGAGAACGTGAGTCTCTGGCTTTACATAGAGAGTTGATAAAACTAGGTAAAGTGTGATGTGTTAATACTGTAAAAAGCATTCTAAGAGAGGGCCAAAGTCAATTACAAGTATACACTGAGACAATGTTTTTAAATACTTTGAAGTCTACTACATTCCTATATAGAAATTACCAGTAAATATTGGCTCATAATGTACGATTTTATCACAAATCCCAAAAGTAGTTAAAGTTAACGAAATGACTACCATGGCATAAGTAGTTGATTTATGTAAGGAGAATCTTAATATTTCATATGTCTGACAGACATATGTGAAGAATACACATTTAAATTATTTTATTGTTTGAAACAAAGTTTTAGGACTTTTTTGTAAATTAGTCTGAACAGAACCACTCTGAGATGATACTGCATTACCCTATTTCATGTTTTAAGTTTGAAACTTCATGCTGGCCTTTTTTTCCTATTCAGGCCTTTTTGTCGTTCCAACAACTTGCGAGTTAAATCGCTTATAGGTCACTTTGACAGACATCCAGACCTTCTTTTAGTAATGTCTACTTTGTTTGGACTTTCCAGTCCCAGATGAAGGAAAACAAGCCCAGGATTACATCAGGTTCTTGTGTTAGAATTTATTTTTTTGTTTATCAAAATGTGTGTTGTGGCCAATCTACAGTTCTCTGGGCAAATTATTGTTTAGTTTCCCTATTAACAATTGAAAAGAACTGGTTAAAGAAAGAACTAGTTGGTGTCCCACTCATTAGAAATACTTGACTTTTCATCTTCAATATAAATGGTAATGCTATGGTGTAAAACTGTTACATTATATTCATGTACAACTGAACAAAGAACTAGACAAATTCTGGAGAAATTACCTGGAGGAATGAAGTCTCATGTAACACCAAAAACCTTTTAAAGTGTTTGTCTCAGTCTCACATTTTCAGCAAAGGCATATGGCAGTTACTGTGCCCATATTTTTCTTAACTATTGTTTACATGCATTTATCACAGTGATAAGATAAGAGCTTCCCAGAAGCAGAAAAAGATTTAGACTAACTACATTAAGGTCAAACTGGCAGTTACGCTTTGCAATGAGGATGAAACTGATATGAAAATGTATAACTCCCAAGAGTTGAGCTAAATTATTTTCCCTTTTTGTTGCTTTTCTAACAGGAGGTAATGGAACTGAGGAATCAGATCTCCCATTCGGGTGTTCAAGTGGACGTAGATGCTCCTAAAGGTCAGGACCTGGCCCAGATCATGGAGGACATGAGAGCAAACTATGAGAAGATCGCTCTAAAGAATGCGGAAGATCTCAAACGCTGGCATGAAAATCAGGTAATACAGGCCTAAAAGAATTTACAATCATGAGATGCTACTCTGCTCGAGTGTCTTGAGAGTTTACATAATTTTCCTTTTCAGATGGCAGATGTTCAGGTGCAGGTTTCCCAGAACACAGAAGCTCTTCAGGGGGCCCAAATGGAGAAGAGTGACTCCTCCAGACAGATTCAGACCCTGGAAATTGAACTTGCATCCCAAAAGAGTTTAGTAAGTATTTGTATAATGATTTGCATATTTATTTTTTTTACAAATACTGTATACAAGTCAATTTTCCTTCCTTATGTTTTATGCATTATGATGGGTTTTTTCTTTTCATTTTACACTACAAACAAGGCATGCACGGTCATGTTTCATTTGTCTGTGTGGTCCTGTGATGGACTGACCTGTTTAATACACTCCCTGCCTCCTTCCTTTAACTCCTTCAACAGAAAGCTTCTTTAGAGGACACTTTGCGCAACACAGAGCTACGTAACAACATGGAAATGGAGAAGTACAATGACCAGATTGTCCGTCTGGAAGAAGAACTAACAAATTTGCGTGCAAACATCCAAGATCAGACCCATGAATATGAGGCACTGCTCAACATGAAGATGAAACTTGAGGCTGAGATCAGCACTTACAAGACTCTGCTGGATGGTGGAGATTTCAGGTAAAATTCATCAATGAAGGAAAATAGAAAATGGTCAAGACAGCATGAGGCTGCTGGTTATTTGAATGGTTAAGACTAAACTATATGTAAACTGGTATGTGTTTTGTTTTCAGGCTCCAGGATGCACTGGATGAGGTGGCAGCCACAAGCTAATTTAGAACAAAGAATCAAGAGGTTTCCAGACCCAACAAGCCAAAAAAAAATGTTTCCTTGAAAGCCAATTAAAAGAATAAAGAACCACTGCTCAGCATTATGGAAATAAATAAAACCAACTTGTGAGACATGTATTGTTTCTATATTTACTTCTCCCCTCTTGCATGATTTAAGTAAAAGCCCCTGCTCAATTTTTCTTAAAGTTTTAATCAAAGAAAGCTTAAAAGAAGGTGATAGGCCTTGCAGGTTATAGTCCTCTGTATACAGCCCAAACCTTGAAGCTTGAGAAGTACTACTTGTATGCATACCTTGAGAAAGTCCAGGGCTCAAGTGGAAGTCAGAACAGATCAGGATAATTGAAACATTTATTTTATGCATTAATGTTTACAATACAAAACTATTTGTTTCCGTTTTAGGTATCAGTCAGATACAAATGTATATCTAACACAAATACATTACATAAAAAATGTTTAAATTATTTTTCAGTTTGGAAATTTGGAGATAGCCTTATTATATTTGACCACTAGGGAGCAGGGATGCACTGAAGTTAACGTGGAGCCACGTTCCTGCAATCCAATGGAAATTTATCATATCAGTTTGGTATTTGAAACATTTTTCTTGCATTCACACAAAACAAACTGTTAAAGTAGCAGTGGGTCTTGTGATCTTTCATTTAATATAAAAAAAATCTTTGCATTAAATGGACAGACATTCAGAGCAGAATTTAAAACAGGATGATTTGTGACTTAATCAAATTTATTTTAGAATGATGGAACAAGTTTACACGGTCATCTTACATTTATCTGGGGCCCAGAGAAGTCTATATTTAGTTTATATAGGTTTGGCCATGTTTTTTTTTTCTATGCAGGGTATCATCTTGACTTGCTTTTATGCATAGAACAATAAACTGTGATTAATATAGATTTTTACTATATAATCAGCAGCTTTGTTATTTTTTGTCTGAAGACCTGAAGATTCGACATGACCTTGACTTCCTTTGAAATCCCTGAATTTATCAATTTGTCTGTCTCTGATGACATTTGTTCTTTTTCATTTTACACTGAATAACAAAGTGCGCCATTGCCGTGTGTCATTTGTCTCTGTGCCGTCCTGTGATGGACTGATGACCTGTTTAATGCACGCCCTGCCTCACACTAAATAACGGCTGGGAGGAGCTCCAATCTCCCCATGACCCTGAACTGGACATATCACATTTGGAAAATGGATGGAAATTTAGATACAAGTAAGTGTGGATATTAGGTCCACATCAACATGATATTACATCTGACAGTTCATTTTTTAGAGTGGAAATATACATGACTATTTAAATATGAAGATTAATGAGGATGACATTGTTAAAATAAACTTGTGTTTACTGCATTTATCTGAATTAAGCATTTTCATCACTCGTGATTTGGGTTATTGGCTATTTTAGAATGTCAAGCAAAAATAAAGATATTATATTTTGGGTATAAGTTTTGGATACAATAATTCAAACAAAGCTAAATTTATCTGCCAGCAGGAAGAGGTGGAGTTGGTTCTGACAAACATAACAGAAACTTAACTTAGTGTCATTCATCCCAAATGAGCAACTGTGGGACAGTGAGCTAACAAACAAGGGAGGAGGCACAGGCCCGTGACCGGCAATGCGCGCTCCCGATGATAAACCTCTGACGCCTACATCCGGGTACTACAACGAACTCGCTCTCCAACATGGCGGCGTCAGGTGAGGTTTATGTGGGTGAACGATCCGGGTCGGATAGAGGGAATTTCTGAGGGTTAAATCTTCAGACAGTTCAACAAAATAAGCATATGGACGTCAGTATTGTCGGTTTATCGGTCTGGAACGTTGTCCCGTGTCTATAAATATATTTGTCGCGTGTTTTAGCCCGCTAAAGGCATAGCTGTTAGCGGCAGGCGAATGAACGAAGCAACGACTTATTCATAGTTGGACATTTTACCCTACAAATTTCAGTCGAGCGTTACTTTTAAGACTATTGGGTTGGCGTTTGGTGTAAAGACGTTTGAGCTCTCTCGTTATGGCGTGTGTTTGGCAGTGGATGACGCGACCCCGAATGTTCGTAAGTGCGTTCGGAGCTGGCACATTGTATGTGAGCGGCGGGGCTCGCCGTGGCGCTCAGGGCGAAGAGGCGCCGGGCGCAAGCGCGATCTGTGGAGGAGGGGTCGGGCCGACGAGTCCGGGCGGCCTGAGGAGTCTCCCCACGTGTGTCGCGCTGCTCCCCGGCTCATGCTTTTAGATGAAATGTGGGCGACTCGGCTCGTCGGTTCGATTTCTAAACACTCTTATTTTTGGAGCGTCACAACTTTGAGAAGTCTTCTCCGATCGGCCAAGTCTGGCGCCGTTGATGGCGCACTTGGATGCTGGTGCTGCGACGTGCACTAGGCCCTAAAACCTAGCCAGCTAAGCAGGGATACTTCCCCCGTCAGCAGTCCTCTGCTGACTAAGCCCGCATAGGCATGGAGACAAAAGCGATCAGCCTAAACAGCATACAAACAAGCTACGTGCTTACTAAAAACTGTAATAACACAGTTACTGCTTTTGTTCCTCAAAGAATAAAACTTGAACGGCACATTAGTGCGACACGCTAAGAAAACTGGTGGTAATATTTGTAAAAATGGGATTTGGGCTGTCAGTGAGGTTGATTGTATCCAATTCCTTTTAGTTGTTTCCTCGAAAATAGTAAACAGCTAGAGCTGTTTTTCCCTCTCTCCCTGTATGTGTGCAGATGTTTGTAAATAATGTCGTAAAACTGGGAATTTAACAATAAAGCCCCCAGTTAGCTCTGTGTGTCCTGCTTTTCTGCCTCAGACCAAAACAATTCTAACCTGTTATATAAACTGTGTGAACCCCCCTGGGCAACTGGTGCTCACATTTGACATTCAAACACCATGGGGAATGTTCCATAATGAGCCGGAGCATTTGCAGACACCAGGAATTAACAACAAGCAATTGGAATTTAAATTAATGATGTGTATTTTTTTGTGAAATTAGTGGGTTAACTATTTCACAAGAGTAATGATACATCCATACTCCGCCTTTATGGATTTGTATTACTTGTGTGTTTTTAAAATGCAACACTTGATGCATGTCCAACAAACTCCCAACCAAAATATGTTCACTGTGGTGCAGTGCTGTGGTTTTTGGCTCTCCAACTAAATCCGCAATGATCAAGCCAATAGTAATGAAGCTGGACTATAGCTCATTGAGATGATGGCCAGTTGTGCTATTTTTTCCCCTCAGAATGTGGCACACAGAGATTAAGTCATCTTTAAGTTATCTTTATCTTTAATATTACATTTCCACTTTAAAATGCCTATAGCGATGGAAAACCAGTTAATAAGAAATAGACAGGGGAATGTAAATTGTAATGAATGAGGTGAATAATTGCTGTGAGCAGCAATTTAATAACTTTAAAGTCATAAAGGGCACAGAATTGACAGATCTGGACACCAAGCAACAGCTTTTAGGTCGTGGCATTTGTGCACTTTTGCAGATGTTTGATGGTGTAAGTATGCTGTCATTGCCACCTAGCTCTTTGACTAGAGCATGCAAACGTTGTGTGACCTGCTGCACACTGACGGTTGGACAGGCGAACCACTCCCTGCGTCTCTTCTTTGCAACAGGAAAATAAGTCTGTTTTATTACACGCACATCAGGGCCCCCCTTATCTTGCTTAGCTGGACAACGTCTCGCTGCTCAGCTCCAAATTGTTCCCGTCTGCTGGAGGAATTGCAGCATTAGAACACAGCTCTGGAGAAGTTACTGCTGCATGATTCTTGGACTTGCAAGAGTCACACTTCTGCTTAGACTATCATTTGGCCTGATAGCGGTGGCATTTGTGCACTTTTGCAGAGATTTTGTTATAATCGCAGTTCGCTTTTTACTTCTAAGACATCTATTTGAGCAATTCATCTATGACGTATCACGTTTCTTCAGAGGATAACGCTTGATTGTTTGCATTCTCTCTAGCTAAAAAGAAGAATAAGAAGGGGAAGACCCTCACTCTGACTGACTTCCTGGCAGAGGACAGTGGAGGCAACCCCGCACCACCCAGCTACCCATCCAAGTCCACCAGCTGGGCCGATGAGACTGATGACCTCGATGGAGATGGTGAGCGCAGCACAGTTTGTTAATATTATTATTAATCTTTTATGACTAAAGATTAAAAGGGAGTTTGTAAAAACTTGAAAAATACTGCAGCTTCTACTGATACTGCACGTTTCTCTGAACCTTCAGTGTGTTGTCGGAAGATGTTTGTTAGTGTAAAAAGAAAGCGGAGCAGCAGAATATTTAAATCTGAGGCAAACCCTTTTGTCATTTGTGTGTTCGATTTGCATCCAAATATCAAGTTACTGTTGCTGTGAAGGCAGTAACCAATGGTCAGTGTACAGTGCCAGTCCAAAGTTTGGACATTTGAAATGAGTGGACATGGCCAAAGGTTTTGGCTGGTACTGTAAAGCCAAAGAAAAAGGATTCGGGTTTGTTTACAGTTGGTATTTATATGCTCACCACCTCCCATCCCGAAGGGCTGAGGCAAGAGAAGAATCTAACATTGTGACCCCCTGTCACAGCTCAGACGTGGAGAATTGAAAAGAACAAAAAAACAAGAGCTATGCTTTATTAAGTTTGAAGAGTAAAATCATCTGACAACTCTTAAACTCTAAAATCGTTTTGTGTGAACCTGATTTAAGGAAGAGCCAGCATGCTGCTCTAACCAGCGATATTGTCCTGACTTGTACAAGACAGAACAGCAAAGACTGAACCAGAACGTCTTTTTTTGTCCTCCTAAAGCGCCGTCATGGTGTGAGAAGAGCTAATAGTTTTCTTTAAAAAATAACACTTCCTGAAAGAACTTGTCCGTGCAAGATTCTTTTCTGGGAAGATTATTGAAGAGTTTAATGCTTGAAGTAGACTAATGTCTGTATGAGTTTAGAGAGATTAAAGTACAGAATGCAGTTGAACTGGTGTTGTTGTCGACATGTGTGACATAACTGATGACTAAGATTGTTTTAGAAAGGTGTAAAACTAAACCAGTTACCAACTGGTTTCAGCTCAGTCTGTGCTGGAATACCAGACTGATGCTCCTCTTTGTTAAAGTTAGCTAAACCATTTGGCAGAAATGTGTATGCTGGGAATATGTCTAACACTGTTTTGTTACACATCTCTTCTCTCTTTTCTTTGTAAACTTTCCATGCTGAACCTCACTGTTTGGTTCCTGCATTTACAATTGTCTTGCTTTTGTGGTGCTGCACACTGAGCTGAAGCAGCTACACATCATGCATTGTAGGCTGTTGTCTTTACAGGGACAGGTCTAGAATGAATTGTTTCAAAGTGGATAGCATAGAAAATGAGAATGAAATGCTGCTTTCTTTCTTGGACAATTCTAGTGGGAATTATTCAATGTTGTGTTACTTTACATTGTTAGACTCTAAAGAAGTAAAGTGCTAATTATTAAAAGTGATTGAATATCCTAAAAGAAATGTTCTCTTTCTTCTGTTTAATCCTCCAGTGTCGACATCGTGGCACACTGAAGAAGACACGTACCGGGCCCCACCCATTGACCGCTCCATCCTGCCGACAGCTCCTCGCTCGGCCCGCGAGCCCAACATCGACCGGTCCAAACTCCCCCGCAGCCCGCCATACACGGCCTTCCTGGGAAACCTGCCCTACGATGTCACCGAGGACTCGATAAAAGACTTCTTCCGCGGCTTGGCAGTAGGTGCAACACACACAGAGCAGCACATAAAAGGTTTAGTAATGCAGCCTTCACCAGCCCTCTGCAAAGCAGCACAAACAGTGAAAAGGGTTTCTGTTCCATTCTGACCAGACGTACGATACACAGGTCTGTGTGTCTGCTCCATTTGTCAGAATCCTGTTTAAATAAAGGATTCAGATTAATACACATCCTCCTGAATAAAGAAATGACATCAGAGCATGTTATAACTGTAGAATAATAAGGTCTACAAAAGACCTCCAATGCACGCCTCTTTAGAGTTCTGATGCCTCTATTGTGTGAAAAGTTTACAATCGCACAAGGCAGTTTAAACTTGGTGCAGTAGCAGCAATGATATGATGGCTCATCAGACGGTTAATGTGTAGTTGTATTAAATACTGTCTACTCTGACCTCAACAGCTTATGTTGCTGCAGATTAATTGGCGCTTTGCTGCTAATTTTACATTTTAGCATGTAGTTGGCAGATGCTTTTATCTACTCATTGTTGGACTCCATCTTGTGCAGTCCAGAGTCCAGGCTCTAATTGGAGAATAATGTGCTTGATTTGTGGTCATCTCTGTTTTCAGATCAGTGCCGTGCGTCTGCCCCGAGAGCCCAGTAACCCAGAGAGACTGAAGGGCTTTGGCTATGCTGAATTTGATGATGTCGATTCCCTCCTGCGAGCTCTGAGTCTTAATGAAGAGGTGAGACAAACAAGGCATAAAAACACACACTTTCTTTATGGCAACGGATTTTCCTGTGTTGGGGAATTGTTTTTATTGCATTTATTTCTCAAAATATGTCAAACAATAACTTATATAACCGCCTCTTTTGTGCTCCTCGTTTTTGCCAACAGAATCTGGGGAACCGAAGGATTCGTGTCGATATTGCCGACCAATCTAATGATAAAGGTATATTTCTAGCTGTTGTGGTCTTTCTGAGCAGTTTGAGTGGCTCCTCTTCACCTCTCTGTCTCTTTGACATTCTCTTAGATTTAGTTAGTTGATGAGTTTTAAAATTTTTTGAATGGAACCGTTTTTCCGCCTTTCAGAAAGAGACGGTATCATGGGAGGCAGAGATAGGGGTGGACGGATGGCGGACATGGGTCCTGACAAGACAGACAGTGACTGGAGAGCTCGGCCAAGTGCGGACGCTGATGATGGACCTCCAAGGAGGGATGATGCCTTTGGAGAAAGTAAGTGAGATATAATTTCCATCTATGGCATTTCCTCAGCTTTTCTGGCTAAGCAGAGGAACCCAGTCGCGCCCTCTGATGGATTTGTGGTTGTCCTGTTGCAGGATCACGGGACCGCTACGAGTCGGACCGTTACAGGGACGGCCCACGCCGTGACAATGACCGTTACGACGGAGGCAGAGACCGCTACCGGGACCGTTATGACGACAGGGACCGCCGGGATCGCTATGACGACAGGGATCGCAGAGACTTTGACAGAGGAGGTGAGGTGTTGTGTTTGCCGGGGTCTGTGTTTTAGTACTATCTCCTCGTGGTCTTTGACTGTTGACTGTCCAACCTTTTCAATCCACATTTGAACTATCCCATTCTAATCAGTCAGATTTTTGTTTGAGCTCCTATGTGCCTTCCTACTTTGTTCATGTCATGTCACTTCCTGTTCACAACATTATGCCCTCTGCTCCTGTTTGTCTTCTGCCCTCTATGTCTGTGTAGGTTTTGATTCCCGTGGTGGAGGCGGCCGCCGTGCATTTGGTACTGGCTTTCGCCGAGATTACGACGATAGTCGGGGTAGCAGTGACCGCTACGGTGAAAGGGAGCGTTACGGTGACCGGGATGATAAACGAGATGAGAGGCGTGAGGAGAGGGGGGGTAAGAGCTGTTTTACTGAGTTGTTAGTGTACATGAGGAGTACCAATCAGCCCCCCCGACTTTCCACAGGGTTGTCTGCATCTGATTTGTAGATGCTGAGATTTTTGTTATTTCTGTCCCGTCCTCAGCTCCTCTGCAGCGACCCAAGTTAAACCTGAAGCCCCGCAGTGTACCAAAGGAGGAGGAAGGTACCGGCAGCAGCGGGGGGACTTCCCCAGCTACCGCTCCAAGCTCCGGCACCAGGGCTTCCTCCATCTTTGGTGGAGCAAAACCTGTTGACACAGCTGCCAAGGAGAGGGAAGTGGAGGAGAGGCTGAAGAAAGAGGAAGAGAGGCTGCAGAGGCAGCTGGAGGAGGACAAAGGCCGGGTCCCTGAGAGAAAGATGCGAGACAAGTCAGTCACGACTAACATGCATTAATAGAATTATCGAAACAGACATTAAAATTGGTTTCCTTATTTTAGATTTTATTTGATCATCTCATCTTGCCTTAATGGCTGCTCTAAAGGGTTTAGCTTAGAGGAATCTGGACTTGGAGGGGATATGTTTTAGTTTAAGTATTTAAAAAATGTATTTAAATGTATTATTTCTTGTCAGTTTGCTGACAAGAAGTTTTTACAACAATGGAACATGTTTGGTGAAGGGCTTTATAGATTTTCTCTTGGTTGTTAGGGACCCAAGCTGGCGCACTGAGGAAACTCACACTGAGCGGTCCCGCACAGGCAGCGAGTCTTCACAGCCAGGAAGCACCTCTGGAAGGGGTGAGATACTTTCTGATATGGCATGCTTTGAGAAATCTACCTCACCGATCGTATTGTCGTCACATTCTGTCCTCAAACAGTTCATCACTGATTCGTACATTCAATCAGGATACCGATTTCAAACTATTTTAGTTGTTCATGAAGTAAGACACAAGATTCTGTGTTGCACCTTTTAGTTTAGCTTTTCTCAGCACATTGCCACACATTTAGCGTCAATATCTGTAATGTATGACACAATTGACAAAAATGATTTGATGAGCAGGAATTGTTAATTATGTTGACCATAGTTTGGTCCAGAGGCACATACATCGATATATTATCACAGACAGGGAAATGTCAAAGGTTAGTCGGGATACCTTTTCAGTTTTTAATTGGTAGAAGAAAAAAGGGGTCATGGAACCACCATTTTCATGATCATGCATATACGTACCAAACTTATGACATACTAGTCGAGTAGATAAAGCTTTTTTCTTTTTTTTTTCTTCAAATATTTTTCCCAAATTTCTATTCAATCTCACTTTTCAGCTAGAACTCCAGAACTCTTCGGTCCTTTTTTCGTGGCGAAAACTACTTCAGACTTTGTTTTGAAAAAAAAGAAATGTCTTCCACCAGGGTCCAGGTGTCAGGACAGAGAGCGCTCTGGTGAGAATGAGGTCTTCTCTGGCAGAGAAGGGAACACCTCCCCAGTGCCCCCAGCACGATCCTCGTCCACCGGCTCCTCCAAGGAGCCGCTGAAAGTGATGCCTGCTCCTCCCCCCAAGGAGAATGCATGGGCCAAGAGAAGTGCAGTGAGCACAGGCTCAAGCGAGGGCGATGGACGAGCCCCAGTCTCCCCCGTCTCCCCAGGTGGTTCAGCTCCTCCCAAGTTCAGGTGAGAACACAACTCGACTTGTCAGAGTGAGTCATTGAGGGGAAAATGCACTTTTCCTCACTTTTCAGCACCCACTCTGAAATACAAAGGTACGGTCATGGATTCGTTTTTTGTGTGTATAATATTCCCTGACTGTCTTTCCTTTCCCCTTTAGTTCCTCAAGTTCTGCAGATGAGAAAGGATCTGGAAAGGGTAAGGCCTGTCACTGAGTGTTGAACGCAAAAAACTCCCTCTCTCGCTGTAATGGACTCCATTAAGCTGTTGAAGTCGCACCAACATCCACGTGTGGAGTTTTCAGTCCTCTGGTACTCGTTGCCCTCATACCGCTTGGCTGCTTTAGTCCCATTTGGAGTTCATTTTAGGCTCTTTGCCTTGTTCGGTCCTGCTAAAGCTTCATTGCAGTGTTGCTCTGTAGAAATCTCAGTGACACCCGCTGGTATGTTCTTTGAACTGCAGACAGATAGTGTCCATCATCCTACAAGTAGAAGGTTGAGTTCTCCCACTCCCCCGCGGATCAGTGTCCATTGTCCCTTTTTTTTCTCTTCTGGATAGCAAGTTGTCGTTCTTTGGGAATAGTTGTGGCATTTTTCTTTTGCTTGCTTAGCACAGAGATGCCAAATCCACAATCTACAAGACTAGCACTGCTGTCCGTTATCGGACAGACGATGATTCTCTTGGACCAATCGGTGAAAATGGACCAAATTCAGATGAAATCCGTCTTGATGTGACAACATCAGATGCAAGTTTTCAACTGTGAATCAGATCTGAAAAGTGGTTGATCTGCTGTGCAAGGCAGCTTGTGATCTTTTAGTTGTGCACCTCTCATTTGGCCCTCCTTCAGTGACTAACACAATTTAAATCCAACACTTTGCTTTTGAGGCTTGTGTTGCGAGTGTAGTCTACGGTGCCGAGTCCACCTTCCTCCCTTCACTCAACTGTCTGGCTTCTCCTTTAAGATGAGAACAAGGCTGATGGTGTGCGTCGGGACCGGGGGCCCCCGCGGGCACGAGGGGGACCTGCAGGGACTGCAGCTGGGCGGGGCCGAGGAGAGGGGCCCAATAAAGACCGAAGAAAGGAGGCAGACAGGTCAGCCATCCAAAGCTAGCACCTGCAAAGGTTATTGAGGCAGGCAGGACCTTCTCCGGGGGCATCTTAAAAGACTGACCCAATCTCACGACGGATGATGGGGTCTTATAGCTTTGAGTTGTGCACATCGGGACGTGCAGAAAACCGGCAGACAAGATTGAGCAGATCTTGTTGTCCTGTACCATGACGGCTCCAGTCTGTGTGTGCTGTGAGGAATCAGCCCCAGGGTTACGTTTTTCTCCTTTATACTGATACCCACTAACCAGTTTGTCAATTATGGTTGTAGAAAGGACAACAGAAGAGACCGAGACTCCAGACCACCTCCAGAGCCAAAGAAATTCGAAGAGTCCCCAACCCCTGTAAGTGGTCCCCGGGATAACTCGAGGCCTCTCTCCCACTTCCTACCTGTATCTCAAACCACTCGGTTTTGATAGTTTTTTTTTACACTCAAAGCTGTTTGCTTTGCTTTTTGTTTGTGCTTTCCTCAGAAGTTCAGCTCAGCCAGCAAGTACGCCGCATTGCTAATGGACGGAGACCAAGGAGATGACACGGGGGACGTTGAATAATGAAAATGAAAAAACATGGCCTGAGAGTGCAGGAAGAGGAGTAAATGACAAACTCAAAATAAAAAGAAAAAAAAAAAAGAAAAAGAATTCCACATAGCTTATGAAAAATCTCTTGACATGGAAGTGGCTATGGGGAGGGGAGACACCACTCCCACCCTTCTTTTCTTCTGCAAACCTGTCCTTTGCTTTCATATCACCCACCCATCCCTCCTCCCCTGCCCCACCTTCAGGACTTTTCAGGTTCTAAAGAATAGTCACATACTGGACTTGTTTTAAATAAATAAAAAAAAGAGAAAAAAGCTGACACATGGAAAAATGATGGATAACATTGAATTAATTGTAATAAATAAATGGAAAAGTGGGAAACATGAATTTTGTATATTTGTGGATTGCAGTCATGCTGAGGTGAGATGGAATGACAGAAGATATAGTTAGAGTGGAGATGTTTTTTAATCAGTATTGGACTTGCATAATTCAAACAAATGCACAGGTTTATTACAGTCCCTTTTTACCTCGTAAGCAATCTGGTATTTCAAAAGCAATCAGACAGTTTATTGATGAACCTCTTCTCACACTTGCTATCATGTATTCAGTATTCATTAATTGAACTTATTGCCTATTAAAGCGACCCACAGTCTTACTGGAAATAATGTGTGGACAACAGTATTGGCGAGTTGACTTGTGTGTTTAGAATGAAAGAAAAGAAGCCTACCTTGACTCCTACTGAGAATGCATCAAGTGCCATTGCAGTTTTTCTCCATCATTGTACAGATGCCCCTCCCTTGCTACACTTTAAGGGTATTGCATCACATGAAAGTCACAGAATGGATTGTTCTCGTCCATGTTGTAGATTTTCCGCGGCTGTCTTGAGTCATTTACAGTTCATATATATCTCCATACTCGTATTTGGAAAGTGCAAACGTCCTAAGAGCTTGGGAATGTCCATGAAATGAGATTAACTTGTCTTCCAGTTTGCAATAAATTGCAGTGATTATGGACATTCAAATAGTATGTGGTCATTGTTATCTAGGTGTTAGTGGAGTGAGTCAGGCCAGCGTTTCTCTTTTAAATTCACTGCATGTTAGTTGTACGGGCAAACGGTTGAATTAATCAGGTGTTCTTTGATATCTTTTTTTTTTATAACTTTATTTTTTCAAGTTTTTTGCACAGAACATGTGTATCATCAGTACAAAGACTGTCAGGGTATGTATATGATGGCAGGCAATTATTAAAGTGTTGACCACAATGTGCCCAAATTGGTGAAGGAGAAAATAAACAACAAAAATGGAAAGAACAGAAAATAAACATGTACACATAAGCCAGTGCATCTGAGCACGAATGTGCAAGAGTTCACATACCCTTACGTGTCTAAGTAGACATATTAATCGAACATATTTGTACTTATACGCATACACACATTCCTAAGAACATAAGAACACACAACAGAAACCAGGGGGTTGCGAGTAAGTCGCCACTGATTATAGCATTATGGTCATTGTTTTCCTAAACCAAAATATACAAAGCCTTAAGGAAGGTTATCACCTTGTCTTGTGGTGTAGATATTCCATTTTTCCCAGAGGGCGTTGCCTTTGTCCCTTTGTAATCTAAGACTAAAGGTTAGCAGTTCCATAGTTTGAATGTCTTTAATTATGGCTTTCCACTGATTAATCGTGGGAGGTTCCATATTAAGCCATCTTCTTGTTATGGCTTTTTTGCTCGCTGCCATGAAAATTTTTAAGAGGTATCTGTCTTTCTTTGGTAGTTCAGTGTCCATGTTACCTAGGTAGAATGACAGGCAAGTAAAATCAAAGTTGTACTGCAAGACTTCTCTGGTTGTGCTTTGGACTTCTTTCCAGAAGGGTTTAAGAGCGGGGCAACTCCAGAATATGTGTGTATGATCTGCCATACCATGTCCGCAACTTCTCCAGCATACAGGTTGTTGTCCAGTCTGTTTACACTTTTGCTTTGGTGTTATAAAAAATCGAATGCAATTTTTCCAGGAGAAATCTCTCCACAGTTGTGAGGACGTAGTGGAGATTTGGGTGTCAATTATATTTGTCCAGTCTTCAAAAGTAATTACGGTTCCCAATTCTTTTTCCCATTTTTCTTTAATATAGTTTGTCGAGTGGCCTCTTAGGTCCGATATATGTCTATACAGATCACCAATAATCTTTTTGGACAGTTTTGAATTATAGGCTTTGAAAAACATTTTCGTGATACTTGATATATTTTGCTCTAATAGTCCTTTAATGTTTTTATCGAAGTAGTGCCGGAGTTGGAGATACCTATAGAAATCCTGCCGGGCGAGACCATATCTGTCCGAGATGGTTTTAAAGTCTATGAAATCCTGGTCTTCGATTAGAAGACATAAGGTGTAGAGTCCCTTTCTCGCCCATTGGGTAAAACCTCCGTCACTCATACCTGGTTTAAAATCTGGGTCAAGGGTTGGCCACATTAAAATTCTAATCTCTTTCTGAATATTAAGTTGTTTCACCAGGCCAAACCAAATTTCTATAGAGAATCTAGCCCACTGGCTCTGGATATCATATTGTTTAGCTAAGATTGGGTTTGCTAATAGGCTCTGTAAAGGTCTGTCCGACAGTGATAACTCCACCTCTTTCCATTTCGCAAAATAGTCTTTATTGCACCAGAGCAGCAGTGGTCTTATTTGTGCCGCTAAATAGTAGTCTTTAAGGCATGGCAAGCCCATCCCCCCACTACATTTAGGCAGCTGTAAAGTTTTATATCTGACCCTGGGAGCTTTGCCATTCCAGATAAAGCGGGATATCGACTTATCCCAGTCTCTAAATTGACTCTCAGGGACACAAATGGGTAAGGACTGAAACAAATAGAGTAATCTGGGTAAGATATTTGTCTTAATTGTCAGAATTCTGTTACCCAGTTCTAGGGGTAAGGAGGTCCATCTATCCAGATCTTCCTTTATCCGAGAATTAATACTTACATAATTCTCTGAGAATAACTGTGTTAAATCTTTTGTTAATTTCACACCCAGGTATTTAATAAAGGTAGAGTCCCAGTTGAATTTATACTTGTTTTTAAGATCCATCGATGGGACAAAGTTGAATGTCAAGGCTTGTGTTTTATCGACATTAAGGGTATAGCCTGACAGGGTTCCATACACACACAGGAAATCCATTAATCTTGGAATACCCGACTCTGGATTCTTTAGGCTGACCAAGACATCATCTGCGTAAAGACATATTTTATGTTCTATGCCTTTTATTGTGATGCCCTCCAGGATGGGGTTCTGTCTTATGGCTTGAGCAAGAGGTTCGATATAGAGATTAAAGAGCACTGGGCTGGCTGGGCAGCCCTGACGGCAGCCACGTTGTAGGTGGATAGTTCCTGACAAGTCCCCGTTTACCTTAATTCTGGCTATGGGGGATGTGTATAATGTTTTAATGCCTTTAATGAACTTTTCATGAAAACCAAATTTTTCCATGACTGCATAGAGAAATTCCCACCCCACCGAATCAAATGCCTTTTCTGCGTCCATACTAAGTAGGACAGCTCCAATTTTCTCCTTTTTTATATGTTCAATAGTATGAAGGGTTCTCCTTATGTTATCCTGAGTTTGTCTGCCCTTAATAAACCCGGTTTGATCTTCATCAATCAGAAAAGGCATCACTTCCTCCATTCTTTTGGTTAGAATAGTTGTGAATAATTTATAATCTTGGTTTAAAACACTGATAGGTCTGTAAGATCCGCATTCCTTTGGGTCCTTACCCTCTTTTGGAATCACTGAGACCGTGGCCTCCCTCCAAGATGGAGGTAGGACTCCCTCCCTCAAGGTAAAATTAAAACTTTTATGTAACATTGGAATTAACTGCTCCCTAAACGATTTATACCATTCCCCTGGAAACCCGTCCGTCCCTGGGGACTTAGAAGACTTCAGGGAGGAGATCGCCTTATCGATCTCTTCGACTGATATTTCCTTTATTAATTTTCCATTTTGTGATTCCCCCAGGGAGGGCAGATCTAGTCGGTTCAAGAACTCTTCTACTTTAGCTGAATCAAATGGGGAGGGTTGAGTATACAGGGTCTGGTAAAATTTCTCAAAAGCTTTTTTTATACTCTCTAGTTTATGTGTAACTGTTTTAGTGGTAGGATCCCTTATCTTGTAAACTGTGTTTTCTGACTGCTGTTTTCGCAGCCTCCAGGCCAGCAGTTTGGACGCTTTGGAGCCTGCCTCGTAGTATCTCTGTTTTGTAAACCTCAGATTTTTTTCCAGTTCATCACTGTAAATTTTGTCTATTTCTTGTTTGAGTGGTCTCATCCGTATGAGTAAATGTGGATCTTTACTCTTACTATGTTGTTGTTCCAGTTCTGCTAGTTGTTTCTGTAGGTTTAAGAGTTTCTGGGTTTTCATTTTTTTAATAAATGCAGATTCTGATATAATTTTCCCCCGCAAGACTGCCTTGGCGGCATCCCAAAGCATCACTGGATTCACATTTCCGTCGTCATTATCATCCAAATAGGTTTTCAATTCTTTCTTTATTTTCTCTTTAAACTCAGGACTGTTTAACATGTTTACATTTAATCTCCACGTTGTCGTTTTGGGTCTAGTATCAAGATGTAGTTTTAAGTGGACGCAGGAGTGATCTGATATATCTCTCTGGGAAATTTCACATTCCTTAAGCCTGTGCCTCTCTGTGTTATGCACGAATAAGTAGTCGATTCTTGAGTGTGCGTTGTGACGGCTTGAGTAGAAAGTGAACTGTTTTTCTTGATGGTGAAAATCCCTCCAGACATCTATCAGACCTAGGTCTTTAATTTTTCTTTTAACCCATCTTTCGGTGGGGGTGGATTTCCTTTTTTGATTAGAAGTGTCTAACTTTGGGTTTAGAATTATGTTGAGATCACCTGCACAGATTGAGATTCCAGCTGATTGGAATGCTATTAAATCAAATATCTTCTTGTAGAATGTTTTGTTGCTGCCTGGAGGAGCATACACGTTCAACAGAGTCACATCTCTGTCATCTAGTTTGCCTCTTACCATAATAATCCTGCCCTCCTTGTCTTTGGTCTCTGACTGAAATTCAAAGTGAACCTTATTTGGCATCAAAATTGCCACGCCCCTCTTGCGTCCTGTTTTGAAGGATGAATAGTAGGTGTGTCTAAAACCCATTTTCTTCAACTTCTCATGTTCCTGATCTGTTAAATGGGTTTCTTGACAGAATATAATTTGTGCCTTTTCCCTTTTTATTTTTGATATCACTTTACTTCTCTTGACAGGAGTCGACAAGCCATTGACATTTAGGGTGATAACCTTATATTCCTTGTTACTCAGTTATGGACCAGTGTTCTCTAAGCATTCACTCGCCTCCCCTAAGAACAGCAAATAAGAACCAAGAACAAAAATAACAACACAGTCACAACAGTAGAACATGACAGTGAACAAACAATGGTCTTCCATCGAAGAGGTTTTTCCTGGACCTCTTGTGTAGGGGGATGTTTCAGCCGCTAAGTTGCGGGGCCCCCTCAAGTTGTGGGTGATTGTCATTTAAAAACCACTAACCTACTGCCTTATTTTGAAATTAAAGTTAAATAAAAAACTCGGCCTATGGAAATCAACAAGTATACTGTATTGTGAAAAAGGGCACTGCAAGTAAAATAAACCTGGTGGAGAAGGTCCAACCTAGCATTCAGCTGAAAACTACACGTTTAAAAGGGATATACTATTCTTTGATATCTTAATGAAACTCTTCACACAACAAGCTTAACCTGCTTAATGGATCACGGTGGGCTGCACTGGGAGAATTTCCAGTCTACCAACAAAGTATTTTTCTAACTCTTCTCCCGGTGTGGTCTCGGAGGCAGATGGGGCTCCGGTGTTTCTTCAGGCTCAGCCCCCTGCTGAGGTCCGAATACCAGGTGGCAGCTGGTGATTATCCTGCTGAGCTTTTCGTCAACATACACGGACTGTATCTGAAATGGGGCATCTGAACTTTTTGCAACTCAGCCATTCTTCCCAGCAGTCATTGAAGGTAATAGTAAATATAGTAGTTTGTGTTTGTAGTTGTACTGCTAAACAACCCCGGTAGTTCTATGCATCATAATTCTCCTCAACCAACAAGTCATAAATAACTGTTAATGTTTATGCATTTAGCAGCTGCTTATATCCAAAGCGACTTACAAAGTAGTCACAATTTTACAGTTATCACAGATGAGCAATCATTTTTTAACTGTATAGACATTTAGGGAATTGTCCCATTCCTGTGTGACTGATAACTAATACTGCTCAACACTCCCTCATAATGCACCAGGTGCAGGCCAGTCCGGCACCAGGGTTCTTCTCTAAAGCCTTGCTGTTGTAATAGATGCTGACCGCATTATAGAATTGTTTTACTTAAGTATGCAGGGCTACCCTGAAATGGAAACCATCTAGATGGCAGTAGATAGCGACGTGTAAACCAAATACAAACGTAAGCTGTATGCAAATGGATCCTCTGATATGCAGTAGAAGCAGAATGTGCTTATAAGTGAGGTACTTTACCTATAGTTAGTGTACCCCGCTGATTTGTGAGAATAAAAGCTTGTTTGCATCTGTTTGATAGGTCCATGTTTCAAGAAAAATACACAGATAAGCAATCATTTTTTATCTATAGCAAAATAAAATAAATCTTGGATATATTAGACAAGAGTAAGACAGCTCATCTTTTTACAGTGTTGTGCTCTCTTGTCATTTGTGAATGGTCTCTTGCCACTTACCCCAGCCTGGCAGGAATGACTCTTTATTTGTAATTCAAGAAATGCAGCACTCTACCTCTGAATTTATTGCTGATACTTTAAATAGCTAGTAAGTATCTGTAAAAAGAGCACTGCATCTAAGAGGTTCAGGATTCAGACACCCTATCATCCCATCACCAGCCCCCACCCTAATACGATGTGTTACAGCAGCTGATCCACACAAGAGGCTCCGTCCGTCCTCCACTTGAAGCCGCGAGAAGAGTATAGCTCGAGTCACAAGATATACCCAGAGATCATTCTGATATGAAGTATCTGCTGACATGTAAATTAGATCTAAAATACAGAAATATATCTGCCGCAATTCCTCACCAGCCCACGTTGATGCTTTCTAGCCTGATATAGCACTCAGCCATGGATTTCGTTCAGCATTCACCAAAGACTGCTTTGTATGGTCTGACTGGGACCTAAAACATGTTTGGAGAAAGAGCTTTTTGTTGAAAATTCCCCCCTTACAACCCAAGAAACTTCCAGCTTACAGTTTTGCCTGGGGAACGCTCATACAGCTATGTGTGAGTTAGAGAGAAGGAGCATTACAGTTCAGTAATTCATCGGGCTGGGTAGTGCAGATCTCAGATTTAAGCACAGAGCCTATCGTTGTTTTCACTCAGTTGGGAGAGAGCAGAGCGGGAATTAGAAGCATACTGATGTCATGAGCTCTATTAAACAGGGCTGTTTAATTAATTGCATTTACAACTTCATGGTAGATGTAGTGACATTAATATTTAAGGATAGGGGGACAATTAAACGTTGCCCATTGCTTAAAGTCATACACTTATAAACCCAGGCAAGCAGATCACAGATTGCTTCTTGCACTTGAGTCTTTTAGTCTAAAAAGGCCCCAGCAGTGGGAACAATGAGATCACACCTACATTGAGTTCTCTTGTTGCAAAGTTACGGAGACCGGAGGGATGACGTTTGTGAACAGGGTTGTATCTAATTGCTCCCTCATGAGGAAGAAAAAGAGTGTAAGAAGCGCTAAAGTTAAGCCAACGGAAAGGGGAAGGGCCTGACATCAACAAGTCAAAACAGCTGCCCTCTTCTCCCATGTGGAGAGACAGTGAGAGGAGCCTGATGGAGTGAGATTGGAGCAGAGGAGTATTTGAAGATCGGTAGAGGCCGAGGAGAAGGGAAGGAGGTTCTGGCAAGTGAAGTGGGGGGGGGGGGGGGCAAGTGAGAGGTGGTGCGTGCATGTTTTCCAAGTGAGGATAGCCAGAAAGCAAAGGACAGGGGAGAGTGTAAGAAGAGGAGGTAGCGTGGAAGGTCAGCTCTTGGTGACACCGTGGAGGGGAGGAAGAAGGGTTGTACGAGGCGAAGGGGGAGTGAAAGTCATCTGGTGTGGGTTTCAAGGCAGGACAAACTGTCAGAGTGAAGGGCAGACGTGTGAGGACTCTCTGTGGGGGGAGAAAGAAAATGTTGAAGTGGAAGAAGACATAACTAGACTAGAGAGCATGGAGCGCTGAGAGGAGGACAAAAAGAGGGACCTCATTGGCATTGGTGTGGAAGGAAAGGATAACAACTGAGGAAATCAAAGAGGTGTGTGCTGGAAGTATGGGGTGTCTCTACAGCACAGGCAGGATCAAGAAGCATGAACCTGGTGCAGACGCTGCAGGGATTTCCATAAAGTCATACCCTGAAGTGCATCCTGAAATCCTTCAGCTTGCTGAGGTAAGTCCTTAACTGGTTATCAACTTTAGAAACCCTAAACCTTTCTACTTTGCCCTGCGGTTTGTTCAATCAGTTTAATAAAGAAACAAAACAGTACTCTAAATTAGTTTTTTTTTCAACACTGAGGATTATATATATATATTTGCATGGTCATTTGACTCAGTGTGTAGAACAATCACCAAAACAAAACAACAGCCACTCCAGCATGGATGCACTCCAAAAGCATTCTGCCCCTCATAGGAAACATTCCATAACCATATTTTGCAAGCTTATTTTACCCCGTCAGAAGTATTTTATTGTTTGTTTTCTCCAATATGTATCCAATGAAGGTCTCTTGATTATTTTTTAATGATGTCCCTCGGGTGCAAAAGATCAAGAGGAAGTGATTTCGACCCATCTCCTTCCTTTCTGCTGGTTCTAGTTAGGAACATTGATGGATTTAAGCACAAGCAACAGTTCTTCTAATGTAAACCCTCTCAGAGACTTCAATAGAATCTGAACCTCTTTGTGCCTGTTGATGAAAATCTAAGGCTATGCACAAGTATGTGTGTCCTCACGTGTCAAAGTAAGTCACACTGGGCACGCTGCAGGTCACAGATAACTGAGAACTGAGGAGTGTTGTGCCACTTTGTTTGGTGACATCCAGAAATGTTGGAGCAGTTGTGTAACACCTGTAGATCATGCATCCTGGACATTGTTGGAACAAAGCATTAGTCAGATCCCATGTGGCCTAAGGCCCCTACAGACCCCACCGTGCGTGTATATGTGTCTGACCATGCCAAATAGTGATAGCATAGTCCCTTGTGAATGGGTGGATCTCAATGCAGTGAAGAGGAATGAAATATGTCATGCAAGGAGGTCTTTATTATGTTTGTGTTTCTCTTTTTGTCTCAGTTCTCTTCACGCACGCACATGTGTTCCCATACCTATTTTCAGCATTTTCATGGCTGTTTAGAGGTGACAGCCCCAACTCATGCAGGTTATAAATACCCAGCCAGAATGGGAGCTCACCCCTGGCTCACCACCTGCTCCCGTCCCTTCCTGAGTGTGTGAGTGTGTGTGTATGTGTGCTCAAAGTTGTGACTTCCCGTCTCCAACATGTCATCACTTGTGAGGTGAAGTGGCACTGAGAATGGCAATGAAGCATTGCCTTCCAAGGGGGGGTGTTAATGTACATCCACCCATTTTCCAGTATGTGTGTTATTTTTTATCACTATGAACAGATACAAACATCTAGTATAGTCTAGTATAGTCTTTAAATAAGAACGCTTCTACTGCTGCCTCCTAAACATAGAAGGTCCTCGGAGCAGCCACAGTCAAAGAAACCCATTGTGCCTCTTTTGGTGCATGACCCTCTTCATCTACATGTTAGATGTGGAAGTGCTTGAGGCCCTTGTCAGTGGTCAGAGATGCTTGGGGAATGACATAGACTTTGGCTGTGAAAAACAAGCAAGGGTGGGGTTCTATTATACTGCAATGCAATACTGCAACACTGCTGGTAGTCATGCTCGTGGGATCTGCTGGAGACTGGTTGTCCATTCAACCAGAGGTCCTTATAGCTGCTACCAAAGAAAGGGAAAAGGAGTCACAAACCTGCAACGTCTTACAGAGTGCACCCATGCCAAGAGTAACAAAAAAAAAGGTCCAAAGCTTGTGGAATGTTCAACAAGTGATATCGTCAGAAGCATTTTAGTTTCGCATGATGGAATTCGTTTGCAGCTGTTTAATTGTCTTGAAATATATGGCACATGTTTTTAATGTTGCATCATTCTTATTGCAGGGAAACAGAGGGGTCGCTGTTATTAAAGTTCCTAATCTCACTGAGTTTTCTGTTAACTAACTATTCTTAATCCCATTTGTTGATAGATAATTTCCACCTAATGTGCTTCAGATCAAGTGGTATCTGTTTTGTCTTCTAAATGACAGCTTGTGAAAACGTTTGTGCTGCTTTCTGAGCTAAAATACATTTCCTTCAATCCTCTTTTCACATAAACTCTTGGTAAAACCTGCAGAGCCCGAGAACCTGCAAATTTACACAAAGTTGCCTGTACCTTTGGAGTCATTAAACAGGGTTTCAGTCACAGAACGAAAGGTATGAATTAGCCTCTCGTTTAAGAGACATCAGTTTGGAGGGTTTAAAGGTTTCACCCTTTTGTCTGAGCTGCACTACAAAGGTTTGTCCACTATGTGACACCCTTAACTCACCACATGATCTCTGTAAAACTGATTCAACAACATCAAACTATGTTGGACTGCAGAAAGATGTCACAAATTAAATCGTGCACATCCAAAATCAGATGGTAAAACTCACAATTCAAAATATATCTAATGAAAATATTTCACCAGCATTTAACCTTGTGTTTCCTTAATGAGTAGCGTAGATTGCTTTTTCGAAAAACGGAATACTTGTATTGTATTTTTTTTCTGATTGAACTATTTACCAACTTGGCAAAGATGTCCAACAACAAAACCCAAATCCAAAACATTTATTTGCATTGGCCATGGGCAAAAAGCAAACTGAAAAATCAATACATCCTAATCCATTACATGCCATTAAACTTTCTCTCTCTAGCCACTGATTTTATTTTAGCTGCTCTTATCCCTCTGACAAGACTGTGTCTCTCTCTTTACGCTCATTTTTTAGTGGAGAGTTTGGAGACCGAAAATTTAAATATTAAGCTTTTTTTTTTTAATGTGGGACAAAATAATCTTATTAAAACTGTAACCTTACTTCTCTGCGTTTGTGGCCCTGATCCACTGCTATTGCAGTCTCCTGTGTGTCCTGCAGATGCACTCAGTTCAGGTTTGTTAAACTTAGTTGGACCTTACATAAGCCAATTGATGTATTTAGGGTCCAGTTCCAGCCATTACTTGAGCTTTTGGAAGGCCCAATCAGCCACTCCCAAACTAACTTTACTGTTGCCATGGGTATGTATCATAACAGCTAAAGGGTCACAGCTACTGGTAGAAACTAGTAAAGCATTCAAAGCAGCATGGGAAAAAGTGTATGAAAAAAAGCTCATAGAAATATTCAGGAAGATGATGAACAGCCACGATATGTCCAGAAGTGCTGTAGCTTGTTGGCTTCTCATTTTATCGTTTTAATTAGTAATGTTATTGCTCTCTAGACAATGTGTACATTTATTTGAATTGACCTGTTTAATAGGAAAACTTTACATTTAGTGGAGAGGGACATGGAAGTGTGTTTATTTATGTAGTCAAAGTACAAGGGCATCAGATATGCTCACAACCCAAACTAGCCTCATACTTACAGGCAAAATCCTTTAAAGTTGTAATGCAAGAATCTATTCATTGTTCTGATTTTCTTCCTGCAATTTGCTTTCATTTCTCTCATACTTAGGACGGCAGCTGGTGATCGAGAAAAAGTTGGGAAATCGTACCTGGCCATCACCAAATCAAATTCAGACATAATACACTTTATTTTCCTACTTTCAGACTTATTTGTGCATAAAAGTCTTGTTTTACATATTCTGTTTTGGTTTTAGATGGAGAGAGTGAGTCTTCACAGCATCTTAGTGGTAGCTTGTGAAAACAAGCTCTATTTCAGGCCAGGCCATGTTTTCCCTAAACTTAAAAATGAAACTAATATTTGATGATGACTAATTCAGTCTAAAATGTATTTTTTCCAGACAGAACACAAACCATATGTCATGATTGATGGATTTTGTGTTATGGTGTGCTTCAGGCTTTCCTTTTGGTTACAGGAACATTATTCCATGTTTTCACTCGGGTCCTCTACTCTTTCATAGTATGTTCTCTGAATGAAAGATAGCAAATTTGTTTCACTGATTGGATCATTACATCAAGCATAGTTTTGTTTTCTTTCGCTCTGAGAAAGCATTGTTCCATTCAAAGACTTAAATCAGTAAATTACATTACATAAAAGTTTTGCAAACTGCAGCAAGACTCTCTTGATATGCAAAAAAAGAGTTTGACTTTTCCATCTGGAACTGGTTGACAACTAAAACAGAGTGAGCACTGTTTTGTTTACTCTTTAATTATTAGTCATGTAATGACTATGGTAATATGAATAGGGAGAGTTTGTTTTGAATGAGTAACCATTTCATTTATCCAATGAAAATTACACTCAGTTGCAAGCAAAATTCCTTTTATTTTCTTGTATTTCCCCAAAAATATGACTAGTGTACTCACATTTCTTATTTATTGATCTGAATAAAAATGTTATAATAGATTTAAAACACTTCAGTAGAGGAGACTAATTCTAAGAACTTACAGCTCTTTTAGAGTAGTCAGCTAAAGTACGCAGTATAGTTTACCTCTCTTTTCTTTAAGGTCTGTATCTTTTGAGCAATATTATCAATAATTTTTTAGGCATGTTACTGTTCAATGTCAGAGGATATAGAACATAGTCTGGGACTTCAATCTATGTTATTGTAAACTAAATTCAATCAGCATTTCAATTCAGTTCCACTCAGCAAACTGAACCGCTTGACAGTTTTATTGACAAATGCTTGGTATAGACCTGTCTTTTACACACTGTCCTGGTGTGAACCGTGAGTTGAGCTGGCCAGTGTTATTAGAACATTGCGCTGCAGTACATAACAGACAGTAGTCAGGTTTATCCACTAGTCGAAACTCAAGTCCTCTGTCACATGAATTCCATAAACCTGAGGCTTCAATATGGTGCCTTCATCTTCACATTATGTAAGAACAGAAATCTCAAAGTAAAGGTAAATCAATTATTTATCGTACACAACTCATCATTAAGGATTTAGATGTTGTATTTTATGCATGAGAGATACAGCTGTTTCAAAATACACTGCATTAAAGTGACTGACTGATCCGGCTGCTTACTGAATGTGGAAAAAGTTTGACTCTGTCACAACATCGTCAATAGGTACATTTGTAAGAGCTCCCAAACTGGTGTGCATGCACTCTCCCCCTCCAGTTCAAATGAATGGGGCTCTTGTTCAGAAAAAACCCAGAGAGCAGGCGTCAAAGTGAATGAAAATGTCTCAGGTGAGACATGTTTTTTTCAAGACCAGCAGCATGCATGAAGCCACTGGACAGAGAAAAACATGAATATGTGTGCCTGTTCATTTATTATGTGTAGTTTGTTTCTCTCCACTTCTCCCATTGCATCGTACACAGCACACACCCACATAACCCAAGCCCCATCTCCCTCCTGATGTTTCCAGGCCCCTCCTTGTTCTCTGCTCAAGGAAAAACGTAATGGTTTAATGTGCTTCACATGCTTTTTAAAAAAAGCTTTGCTTTGGTAAGGCGTAACCCTTGCTTTATATAAACCCTGTCCCACTTTTTGTCACTGGGAGATATGAGTATTATAAAAAGAAAAATTATGACTCAACAAAGTATTTATTTCCCTTAGAAACACACATCCTCACCATGAGTTGGTACTCATGTGCATTTGTGTTGCTTCTGTCTCTTTTTTAATTTGAGCTTCAGTAAGCATCATATCAAATCTTAGTTTATTACAAAATGATTAAGACATTTCAAAATGTTACTTTTTTTCCCCCAAGAATTAACAGTAAGTTAGGCTCTATGGTAGACTTTTCTCCTTCTTAGCTCAGAAAAACTAGTCTCACGTTCACACAGCTAAAGTGACTGTCCAGTGCAGTGTTGGAAGAAGAAATCCCTGAACCACCCCAGCAAGACTTAACGGAGAGCCCAATGCTTCTGAAAGATTATAAATTCACGCAACAACACATTAATGCATCAAGTGTATCCTTTTGATTCCACCCAGCTTGTCTGTGCGCAGCTTTACAAACAGCAGCAGGACAGGTTCTCTGCTTCCATGGCTTACATCATCTTTGCTACCCCACAGACTGAGACAGAATAAGGACAATTTAAAAGACTATGTGATATGACATATATTTTTAGTGGAGGAGGCTGAATGTACAGCAGGTAAGGCATCAGTGCTCACGCTGGTGTGTCACTGAAACACCACACATCTGTGTTGACAGCGGCGACACAGGGGACAACGCTGAGCTCAGATGCCTGCAGAAACACAGAAATCAGCTAAATCCCATATACAGTATTTAGGCTGTTCCCAAAAAACACTCTCTCTGTATCATAGAATGAACAAATTTTCTGCTTTTCATCTGTAGGTTGTGTGCAGGTGATGAGATTTGATTCCCCTGTGTGTGTCTCTGCAGCTCACTAAGTCGGGGAGCCACGCCTTCACAGTGAAGAACTTCAAGAAGAGACGAGTGTGCGATGTGTGCAGGCAGAACATCGAAAGCCTCGGGGTTTTCTGCAAGGGTTAGTCCACATCTCACATCTCAGGTCAGGCAGCAGATCCTGAGTCACACCTGACCAGCATGGAGACACACAGAAAGACCTCACTCCTTGTAGCAAGGCCTATTTCCAGGGTAAAACACTTTCCTTTCCCTTCTGCTTACAGAGTGCAAGGTTGCGGTTCACAAGACGTGTGAAGCCAAGGTAAGCCAAAAATGAGAGGGCATGATGTGAGCCTATGGTGGAATAACCCAAATGAAATGATCTACAAGTGCTGCCAAACAGGGTCTGCAAACAGAGCAACAACAGGCCAGGCTGCTCAGACTGTTTAGTCATGTAGTAACACAAGTGTTCTCAATCACTTGTGGCAACTCCATTATATCTATGAACGACCCTGCAACACAGTTTGATATAAGGCTTTAGGGCTTGTAGAATAGATAGTTTCCGTTCTCTTAGCATCAGCACTTGTTGGCAGGAGTAAATTCTTGGTGGCCAGCATGCAGGGATGAGTTTGATTCACTCTGAAATGGCTCACTACCATCTTTTTATAGGACCGTTGTTGTTTTGTTCTTGTGAAGTCGATTGTACTTTACCTCAGAGGGCACTTTCGTTCACTTTCGTACATTGAATTTTTTTCGATTAAATTTTTAGTTTCCTTCAGTCTTTGTCAGAGAATTTGATGACAGGAAGTTAGGATTTGAAACCACATTGATTAAATGTTGCATGTATTACAGCTAAACTATCTCAGGTTTTTAATGGGTGCTTTGTGTTGTTTACTAATTAAAAAAGATTTGAGTGATGTGTCTTGGTGTCAAGTACCTATGAATACAAATCTGTGGATAATGTCAGAATTTGATGGCATACAAACTATGATCAGAATTCTATTTATAACACTTTACTTCGTAGACACCCAAAGTGGTATGCTATATTTAAATAATGCTTTGATCCCCATCGGTGGTATTTCCATTATTCCTACGGACGTAAAAATGCTACAATTCCCTTAATTCACCTCCTTCCTAAAAACATCAAGATCCTTACAATGATAGTTATACTTAGACAGTATGCATGTGCACACTGTAAAGTTTATTACTGGGTCCTGCCAGCTGTTGTCTCTTAGCAGCGTGCATTAAAAAAGGATTATTATTTTTGTCATACTCATCCCCCCGGTCACTATGGCAATAGCCAAAACCTTTTTTTTTCTCTGTGTGCAATGGAGTGGGTGCCACGGATGAGAGACAACATCGTCTCGCAGGACGATGATCAGGCTAGATAGGAAAAGCCTGAGTGGGTAAATATAGAAAATAACAAGAGTGCCGTAGATGCCTGCCAGTGAGTGATCATGGGGGTACACAAATAAGTGAGAGGCAGCTGGGGAGGCAGGCTATGTGTGTGTGTAATCAGTCCCCTTTGGGGGTATTCATAAATAAAGGGGGAACATTAGGTCAAGGCTGCAGACTTATGTCTGCTTCATGTCACGCTAACCCTGTGGCATTAGTTTCTACAGCATGTCTCTCTCTTAGAAAATAGCTTTCTTAGATTGTTTTTCTTACACATCATTTACATCCCCCCAATCATCACATTTCCCTGTCCAGAACTGTTTATTGTGATGGTCAAGAACTTTCTGGCTTTTTTTTTTTTACTTTTTCAGATGTGAAAAGGTTACAGGGTGAAATAATGTGCCACTCAGCACTCTTATGGTTCAGTTTTTTTCCCTGTCATTCCCAGTGCATCAAGTTGTCTCTGCCTGTCTCATCAGTATCTACTTTAGTACCAACACTTGTCCTCCTGCCACTTTTGTTCTGCCTCTTGTCATTTCTCTGCCTCAGCCTCAGGCTGGTGGAGGGGTCAACAGACATCAGTAGCATGTGCAGGGCTGCTCGCTGTCTGCGTGTGGCGTATTGATGTGCGTGTGAATGCGTCTGCAAGGGAAAGTGCTTGCACGGTTGATGGGCTTTCCCATGTGTATGACATAGGCAGAGCGAGGGGGGAAATGTTATGTTGCATGTGCTGTTGGCACACTGGGAGTGAGTGTGTGTTATTGGGAGAGAGGGAGGGAGGTAAAGTGAGATGGTGAGAGGGAGTGAGCTGAGAGTTTGTATGTGTGAGAGAAAAGGAGGAGGTAGTGTCACACTCCGCACACAGGACTGCTCAGAGGCAGAGGCAAAGACTGAAGCTGCTCATAGAGAGGTAAAACACACTGCGCTGTATTTACTGTTTTCAGCTTTGGATTTAGCTTTTCATAGTGAACACATTAGTTACAACATGTTCCTCGTGTTTTTCTATCCATTACTCAGCAAGAATTTAACATCTTTAAACCCTTCCTACAGTGTTTGCTCTGCTAATGCAGCATGTGATTGTGTATACAATTCTGTTCATATTGAAGCCAGAGAGTGCTTGCTTTGCCCAGAAAGTGGATTGTGTTTACTCTGATTGAAGACAAATGGTGAAACTGTAGCAGAAACTCCTGGTTAGACCTATAAAGACTGCACAGATTTTAAATATTTATAGTTCAGAATTTAATTGTAAAATTTACTTTTTAATGAGATGGTTGTTTTAAAATTAAATTAACCTGAACCTTATTTCATGTGTGACTTTGAATGCATCTAAATGTAAATGATGCATCACACTTTTTTATGGGTTTGTGGAGATCTGTCTGTCACTAAATTTTCAATAAGGAACTTCCTGCTGTCCCAATATCTTTCACCTGATTATTGAATCTGTGTTGTTCATAACTCTTTATATATGCATGCATTTTTTATTATGTATGTAGCATTTATTTTTAATCAAATGATGCCTGACGAATTCAACTGCTATTGTCTAAGACCCATTTAAATGCTATGGATGGATACTGAGGATGGGTCCTAATGTTGCATTCTGAAATACAGATGAATGCAGTTTCAACTCATACATAGCAGCTGCCCTCCTAACGTTCACACAGATTTATGAATTGATATGACAGTTGGGATCTTAGTGCACACTTATTGGCTAGTATGCTCTATGATAGTAGCATTAATTTGTTGTCATTAGTTCAAATTGACCTGGGGTAGATTCAAATCCCTACAAAGTTGCCAGGACTTTTTCTTCATATTCTTCAATTTTCTAAAGCTTTCCACTAACTCCTCTTCTATTTTGAGGCAATATCCAATTATCAGTCCAGCTTTAAATAAGATGTTGCGACTGTCTCTTACTCCCTCCTTTCGGGTGTCTTGAGGCACATTTTCTAACCTTTGCAGCCTTTCATGTGTCACCATGGGGGATCTGGTGAGTATGGTGTCCTGTGGTTGTACCGAGTGTCACTGCACATCAGAGGAAAGGTATAAACGGCAAAGCCGATAGTGATGACTAAAGTGGACACAGCAGAGTAAAATATCCTGTGAGATGAGTATCTATGGAAAGTGATTACAGTGGTAGCTTATCACTGTAACTAGTTGTCACTATTTATAACCAATACTGGCATGATGAGCTGCATATAGATAATTGTCATGGTTGATTTTATTTTACGGCTTTCCTTCCTTAGCAACATTCAAGTGTCGCTGAACACACATGCAGATGTTACCTCAGTGTTTATACTGACTCCCTGCCTTTAATTTCCTGAAAGAGGTGCACATCAAGCTTTGTTTAATATTCCTGGAATATACTTCTTTTTTTTTTACAAACCAGTGTCACTGAGGTGCCTTTGAAACAGTTTGAGTTTAAAGCATTTCATTTGAAACAAATGTATTTTTGTAATGGATTTACAGGTTGGATGTTTTAAGAGGTCAAGGAGATTTAAGGGCTATTTTACTACTTGTTTGGTGTTCAATCCAAAAAAAGTACCAACTAAAAATATATTGTATAGTTGACTTACTGTAGCTATGAGTGGGTCACCTGAGACATGGTGAAAATCAGCCCACTACAATGGCGCCAGACAAAGCAAGGGAATTTGTTAGTTGATTGATGTACGAATACACAAAATGAGCATTTAAGTGTTCTGAGGGATACTCTGTACAGTCTAAAATAAGGAACTGTATCAGAATAGCTCAGTGAAATCTCTCTGCTCTGAGGGACATGTTCAGCTGTTGACATCTCTCTCCTGTTCGGGACTCGCTCTCGATTTCTGCCTCTGTTTGCCATCCCTTCCTGTCTTCTAGCCTTTTTCCCTCCAAACCCAACCAATTTTTCTACTCCCCAGATAGAGTGCTTTAGCTCGGAGCTCTGATTCCCTCCTGCTCAGGGCCAGTTAGTTAGTCTGTTAGTGACGTGCCTTGGCCATGTGTGGTGATGCTTATCGAGCTCCCCCTTTGTTATTTAATGTTGTTTGTATAAGGCGAGTGCATGCTCGAATCACAGGGATAAGAAGGATTTCTGTTGTCTTGCCTGAAGCTTTGTAAGCAGAAAGGCAGATTGTAAGACAGTAGTTGAGGGGAAAAATAAATCAGATGACTGACTGCAAGAAATATAGAAATGAGAGAAGAAAGATGAGCTGCAGAGGGATAATGAGAGAGATGCCGCATCTCTTCTAGAAATGATTTCAGCCTACGTTCTCCTTGCTGTACCCCGAGGGAAACGTTAACAATCCGAGTTAAGACAGGGATTTTATTTTAGCTTTTGGAGAGACTGTGGAATTTGTAATGGGCTATGTTCATTGTGCTTTTTCCACTTTCGGACAGGAAAGCTTACTCACTTCTCCCTGTCCAGACTGTGACATCAACTTACAGATGACTGTCAGAGTGAAACTTACTCCTCTGGAATACTGAAGCCTGCTTTTCAAATTCTCACATTTAATCCCTACTTCAACTGCTCCTTCGGATCTGTGTTCTGGATCCCTTCTCAAGGCATGGCATTAATGATACAAGCATTAGATCCATGCTTCCCTGTGAAGAGGCTTTGGAATACTCAAATGTTCAATGAATGGGTGTGATCAAAACTGACTTTTTTTGTGAACAGTATAAGGCTGTGAATGTCAGAAAGCATCAAAAACCCTTCTTGACATTTTCCCAGAACCCTAAGGGAATGTAACAAAGGAATAGCTCAGCATATTTTGTACTAAGTTAGAGCAATATCTTGCAGAGGTGAAGCTGCTAGTTTCCTCAGTGGATATCTGAATTTTGGAAACCTGAAACGATGAGAGACAGACAAACAGATCTGGTCTTTTAAAAAAAGGAAAAAAACAAAAGCCAAACAGTGCCACAAGCAGCAGTCACTGCTGAAGCGAGGATCATTTTCCAAACCTCAGACACAGCCAAACTGGAAATTTCCTCAGTCCAATTTCATAGGAGAGATGAAAATACAATTTTTAAAAATCCAGCATTTCCTTTTTATTCCTTTTTCTGTCCAGAAGTATCAACAACTGAGCTGCAAAGCAGAAGATCAGTAAGTAAAGTGAGCCGCTGGGTACATCGGTTATCCAGTTCACTAACAGGCAGCCACTCAGTGCCTGTAGGTGGGACAGACTGCTGTCAGTGGCACCTTAGTAAATGCTAACTGATGATCGAGACAAACTGAACCAGATGGCCCCATTTCCAGTGGCTCCAGCATGCATTAGTGAAGACCCCGAGGCCGGCGGAGCTACAAGGCACACATGTATACTCAGCATGCATTTGTGTGTGTGTGGGTGCACATATGTTTGTATGTGTGAACTTCTGCCGACCAGCACTGACATCCTGTTACAAATTGCTTCCTGTTGACTTCAGTGTCTTGCTCCTCTCCCTTAATTTAGCATTTCTACTGTTTCTCCCTTAAGGTACTCCTTTTGTCTGTACGCATGTGTTTGCATAATTGCGCTCCATATGTTTACGTGTGCTGCGTGTTTCTCCTTCTTTTACTTCTTGAATATGATTAATTTATCCTCACTACTTTCACGGCCATTATTGAACTAGTTAACTTCTCCTGTATTGGGAGATCTCTGTGCTCATTCATTTGAAACTGTTAATGTATTATTAAAAAGCCTAACAATCAGTCTTAATGTCCATTATACTTATGTATGGTTGGATGCATAATCCTGTCTAGATTAGGTCTTAATTTAGTTAAGTACAAACTAATAAATTATAGAAAGTAAGGAGTATAGATTTGCCAGTTGTGCCAATTCCATTTTGTGAGTCAGTTGTTTGTTTTTTTACTCTGCTAATGTTTTTTTTACAAATACAATAAATAAATAATAAAACAACAATATAGGTATTAAGTAGATCAGCACTAAAATTTGTTGAGTATTTTCTTCTGTCTTTCACTACCTCTTCTGCAAATCTCCTGATAGTTAAATACATCGTTTTCATCTTAAAAATTAAAATAAAAACAATAACATTGCAAAGCCTTTTGAGAAACTGACCACATTTTAACAGGCTTGAAAGTTACATAGCAGGAGCTGTGCTACCTTTTTCTACCAAAAAGTCAATCACTACTTTTGCTTTGCCATGTTGGAGCAAAATGGTGTCATACTTTTTGAAGTAGCCTCGCTCATGTCCACTGACATCACAGTGCTGTCAATTTCATCACTAGCAGTTTGGTCAAGTCCTGTTGATGCCAGCTTTTTGGCAAAGCAACAGTTGTGCAGTATATTTTGTATCTATTTATTTATCACATATTCATATTTGTAGCTGGGATGGGCTCCAGCTCCCTGGCAACTGCATTGGAAATAAGCAGTATAGAAAATGGATGGATTGATTTTCATAACACTTATTCAATGTAACTAGAACACTGTTTACCTCTGTTTTGATGTATTGAGGAAATTTTACCTACTTTTTCAACAGTATTTGAAAATGCAATATTCTGTTTCTACCACGAAGACACAAAGTAATATTTTGTGTGCTCAAAATGTCCCCACCTTTAAACATTATGTGACTATGGCAGCAGTCAGCCAACACAGACCACTGCTTCAGCCTGTGCAAACCAACTGGGGTGATTTATAACTACTTCTGACCTCACTCAGGGAGCATTTTTTGCAGCCAGGTAGACACACCATGTGCTGGCACCATATGGGTAGAAAAGAAAATATTATTTTGACTATTTTTAAATGTCTGCATCTGCATTTGAGTTTCAATCAGTCTTATAAAATAGCTCACATAAAATTTCAGTTACCTTACACAATAAAAAAATACAGCATGAAAAATAATAAATCCGGCATCATATAAAAATGTATCCACTTGCATGAGAAAACAGTAATAAAAACATTCATCCTTCCATTATATAAACTGCTTATTCCTAGTAGACTCAGCCTATAAATAAAACAGAAAAGCTGTTTAAGTGAACAAAACTTTGCATGCTCTATTGCACCATTTCATCTGCTGTAATCTTAGAATAAGAGACTACATTTCACATGATTACTGTTGCTTTCCTCACATTGTTCCAGGTGTATATCATGGTGAATTTCAGTCATTTGTCTTGACATCTCTTAGCTGACATCTGCCAGTTTTGACCAACACTCTGTAATGGCTCAGCTTCCAGTCACATGAGACCATACAGAGTGGACAAATCTGTGAAAAACCTACTGAAGTTTATGTGTATGTACTTGTGGCAGCGGCCTGTTTGGATGACCTTAGCTCCCCTCTGTCTCTCAATGTGTTTGTGGTTCAGGCAAGTTAGTCTTGGCAGCAAAGTACGGGGACTGCTCACCACATGTAGAGACCTTCCACCAGTAATAACTCATGTCTGCCTTTGTCTTCTCTCGTCTTTGAAAGAGCCAAAAAAAGATCAATAATCTTATTCAGTGTTGGATACCCTGAGCAATACCTCTGCTCATACAACCAAAGGACCAACACAATAAACAGTTCTCTGTAGCTCTTGTACTCAGGCACCAAAGTTGCAGATATTTGTTTGTGTGTTTTCTCAGACGTTGTGTCACAAGTCTGTCATGTGCAAAATCTATGCTGACAGATGCTTCTTGAAAACAGCTGCTGCAGACGACAGTGAGAGTGAGAATTAATTTTACCAGCCTCACCAGCAACTCTTCTTCATCCCACAGCCTCCATTCCTCCATGCTGCTGGAGTATACACATGATTTGACTTGTGAATGTTTATATGAGTATATTTTTGCTGCAAAATCTAAGCATGTGTTCCTCTAATCTCAGGTGTCTGAAGCCTGCACTGTCACTTTCACGGACCTGGTAGGTTTGTACATGTTTTAGAAAGCAATAAGGGTTATATCTTATGTGGAAAACTGTGACACCAGCTCCTTGGTGCTTTTATCTCTTTGTTATACAGCACAGCTCCATTAAATCAACTTCACAGAAGAAGAGAGGCTCCATACCAAGGTAGTAGAAATCTTGAATCAAACACATGCTTAAAAAAGAAAAATGGTATTTTTAGATAAAAGCGTTAAAAAGCCTGGGATTGGGTGTATGTGCTGTCTAATGTTTTTTTGGCTGCACTAAAAGAATGGGTTGTCACAATTTCCAGAAGTAAAAGTGTGGAGCAAGTCATGGAGCATGTAATGGAGTGCCACTACGACTTTGACCTCACCTACATCACAGAGAGGATCATCTCGGTCTTCTTCCAGCCAGAACTGGAGGAGCAGAGGTACCGCAGAAACATGCAGGAAGTGGCTTCCATGCTCAAGTCTAAGCACCAAGACAAGTTTCTGGTTAGTCTAAAACTTTCAAGCAAATGCATACAATGTAAATCCCCTAATCCACAAAGTTTGATTATGTAAAATCATCAGGAAAATCGAATGAGCTAGTTTGAAATCTCACAAACCGATATTCAGTTCAGAATAAAATGAGACATATCATGTTAAGTAAACATTTGAACTCATCTGGAATTGATAATAACATGCCTTGAAAAAGTTGGGATAAGGCCATGTTTATCACTCTGTAGCATCCAATCTATAAACAACAGTGTGTAAACACCTGGGTCCAGAGGTGGCATGTTGCTGGAATGGAAGTGCTCAGCCATTCTAGGTTTTCAACGGTCCTGGATCCTCTGTGTCTTATTTTGCTTTCATTATACGCCACATTTTTCAAACTGATAAAAGGTCTGAATTGTAGGCAAGCTATAGTGACTTGTTGCCTTTCTGGAGGTGTATTGCTGCCACAAAGTTTGAGAAAATGTAATATAATATTTAGAAACAGTAAATTGTGTCAGGTAACCTTTTATGTTTTCTGTTGGGGTTAAAACATTTGTTTATGAGATTCAGAAAGTATTGCATTCTAATTTTAATTAGCTATATTGCAAATAGTGTTATGTTTGAGTTTAATTTGTATTTTCAAAATTTTAGATGTTCATATACACTTGCATAGTCATCCACTGTTAACTCTTTTACAGTATACTTGTTCTTTAATTATTGCCTATTTCTGATTTTCTTTATTTTGCAGTTGCTGAATTTATCAGAGAAGAGACATGACATCACCCGACTTAACCCCAAGGTACAGGTGTTTGCATCTGAAAAGCTAGAAGGCATTGCACAGCATGAGCACATGGATACCGATGGCATGCACAAACAATATATGCAATATTTTCCGCCATATAATCTTTTATTGAAGATTTGACTGGATGAAAAACTTCCAGAATCTGAAACTAAAATCATCTGTGATCCAGGTGCAGGACCATGGCTGGCCTGATTGTCACGCTCCTCCTCTGGACAGGATTTGTGCCATTTGTAAAGCCATGGAAACCTGGCTAACTTCTGACCCCAGCAATGTGGTGGTCCTCCACTGTAAAGTCAGTGTAACCTCAACGCATAACTGATAGTTTTGTTGTGAAAATGTTCTTTTCTGGAAAGAAAACTAGTTCCCTGTGCATTTGATCTTTGCTTTTACAGGGAAATAAAGGAAAGACTGGGGTCATTGTGGCAGCATACATGCACTACAGCAAGATATCAGCAGGGTAATGCACACCATTTCAGTATAAATATATATATATCAGTATAACAATAAATATTCCAGCTTGTTACCTGAAAGTGGAAGGGAAATATCCCAACATGATGTTATAAAGTATTTTGTCCACAATATCCACTCTCTACAACTCTTGTAACCTTAATGTCACAGATAATGAAATGTGGTCTATCATGTCCACAGATATGTTGTGATACCTTCCTGCTTTTATTCTCAGAGTGGACCAGGCTCTCACCACACTAGCCATGAGAAAGTTCTGTGAAGACAAAGTCTCGTCTTCCCTGCAGCCCTCACAGAACAGGTGTGCCACACTCAGTTACCCGTGCATGAACCATCTCTATCATATGCCCTTACTTACATGGTATAATTGCTTTACCCGAACCCTCATTTCATCACGCACATAATTTCCTCATTTCTACTCCACAGGTACATCTACTACTTTAGTGGTTTGTTGTCCGGTACCATTAAAATGAATAGCAGCCCTCTGTTCCTTCATCAGATCCTCATTCCCTCACTACCAAACTTCCAGTCGGGAGGAGGTCAGTTTCTTAGTTTGCAGTGGTGTAATGGTACACACAGGTTTAGAATAGCAAGCAGCCAGCTTTATAATATTGATGAAAAAGCCCAGAAAAGCTTTTGTCTATTCACTGTCAAGATTTTTGAATAGGTAACCTCCCCTACATTTTTCTGTATTTGCAGGATTTTTTCCTTTCCTGAAAATCTACCAGTCTTTACAACTTGTCTACACCTCAGGTGTCTAGTAAGTTGTTTTGACTTCTTCATTTTGTGGGGGGTTGCCTTTCTTTCTTTCAGTTGCTTTCACAGAGGTTGACTCTGGAGGCCAATGCCTATGTTTAACTGTAGCCTAGTCTGTGCTTACATTAGGGTGTAGTATGTTTACCAGTGTTTCATCCAACAGTGACATGTTTTAACTTGTGTCACATATGTTTGAAGCTGATGTACCTGCTCTTTACTTTGCGTGCGTGTCTAGTGATCCCCAGAGCTCAAGAGCAAGAAAGCTGTGTGTGACTATGGAGCCAGCACTGCTATTAAAGGGGGACATCATGGTGAGATTTGACTTATCAAGAAGTGAATGTCACTCCTTTAAAACATTACATATATTTAAAACCAATGTATAAACACTCATTCTTGCCACAGTTTTTAAATAGAATAACTAAAATTCTTTGTTGGTTTTATTACATAAAACCTCAAAAATCAGTGGCTGCTTTTTGACAGTTTTGTAGCTTTGCTTTTTTAAAGTGTATGATTATGTATGTAAGCTCTTAAATTAACATGCTCAATGTTTTTCTGAGAGAGTATCAACAATCTGTCCTTGCTTGTCCTTGTGCAAATGTAATCTACATTAATTAAAACAATTATTTTGAGCAAGTACCCAAAAATGTTGTGATCGTATGCATACTCATCACTTTCCACATGAACGCCATCTCCCACCCCTGTAGGTGAAGTGCTATCACCGGCGGAGCAGAGCGGCAGAGAGGGAGGTGGTCTTCAGAGTCCAGTTCCACACCTGTACAGTTCATGGAGCCCAGCTGTGGTTTGGCAAGACAGAGCTTGACTTGGCCTACACAGGTAGAAAACAAACAAACTATGATTTGAGAAAATGTCACAGTTTCACAAAGGCATTACAGAAATACGAACATGGAAGAATATGCATAATTGCAGCTTATTAACTGCAGATATTTGCTACACCATATTTATGAAGCGGTTGTATACATATGAATAAAAAATAGGGCAACCACAGCTGTATATTTCCACTGTTTCCTTCCTGTTTAAATAAGATACATTTTTTCCTGAGACATATAGCAAATGACGATGTCAGGTTAGACGAAACAGAAATATTTGCGTGTGACCCACTTACCAGAAGTCTGATGGAAGTTGCTGTAAGTGCTACATGCTGGTACATACATACAGTAGGATTTGTTAAAATATCAGCAAAACCTATGCTTGGCTTTTGAAAGAAAGCTACACCCTGAAAAAAAGATTCAATTCTGCTAAGTTTCTTTTCTTTTTCGCCCATTTATCTTAATCACGAAAAAGCTAAAGAGCAATTAAAAAAAAATTATTTTAAATCTTTTTTTCTTTCTACTTTATAGATCACACCTTCTGGTGAATGTTTTCATCACGCTTTGTGGTTGTACTCGGGATATTTTAGTCACTGACTTCATGCTCCTCTCTCTGTAGATGACAGATTTCCTCCAGATGCTACAGTGGAATTCATGTTTTCCAATGGGCCGGAGAAAATTAAAGGTGACTATTATCATCTGCTCGTCTGCCTGTTTATTTGTACAACTTAAGAATTCAATGGATCCGTCTGAATTTCTGCCCCCCCAGGTCGAGAATATCAAAAGAATGACACATCCATCAAGGTAGATTACAACACCTCAGACCCTGTGGTCAGATGGGATTCATATGAAAACTTCAATCTCCACCACCAGGACAGCATGGAAAGTAAGGACATGCACATTGGTGAAATAGGGTTTTCTATGGAAAGGATGGAATTGATTGGCCTTGCATTATCTTTTGTATTTGCAACAGACATATCCCACACAAGAGGCCCTCTAGACGGCAGCTTGTACGCTCAAGTGAGAAAGCGACGTGGACCAGGCACAACTGCTTCAGCAGCTTCACCCAATGGATGTCTCACGAGCAGCCCAACAGTAAAAACCCAACCCCACCCCCAACCTCTCACCTATACCTCCTCATCTAGCTGTTCCTCAGTCCCTTCTGATCATCCCGGCAAAGAATCTTTGTCAGTTCACAGTCCTGACAGAGATAAAAGTGAAAGGAATGTAGAAACTCAAACAAAAGAGAAGATGAGAGACAAAGAAAGGGACAGAGAAACAGCGATTTTAGATGATGGAGACCCATCAATTTCAGTAGGTTCCAGGCAAGAACGCTCATTTTGCAGTCAAACAGGTACAAAATGTAGCAATGCTTGTAGGGAAATGGACAGAGAGCTCTGTCTTTCCAGTGGCCACTGTCTTGGACGTTGTAAGAGCATTAAAAACAACCCAAAAAGCCAAACTTTGCCAGCTTTACCATCCAAATCTATGTCATCTCCTCCTCATTTGAATCACTTGGAGCTCTGCCATCGACATAGCACAAACCCTTTACCTGAGTTACCATGGGAACTTCAACTCCCTCATCCATCCCTGCCTTGCCTCCATCGGCAATGTTACCCTTGTCCAACCACTGAGCACACCCACAATCACAGCCATACCTTACCAGCTTCAAACAGACTCTGCACGGGGGACGAGTGTCATCTCTTTCATTATTCTGGCCTCGGCCCAGGCCCTCACAGCCCTTACAGAGAAATGTTTTTTGGATCCCCAGCATCATCTTCCTGCTGCCCATGTCAGGAATGTTCCAGCAGGCGAGAGTACCAATCAGCCTCAGTCAGAGCGCTCCACCTGCTGCACCCGGACCAATCAGAGAATCCACATTGGGTTCAGGCTGCGGGGATACGGTCAAGAGATGCACTTCCACTATGGGAAACTGAAAATCCATGGGAGCTGAAAAGAGAGGCAGAATTGTGGCAGTGCAAATCATCCATGCCAGGATATCGCATCTGCCAATCCACTCTGGACAAGGTTCCAAACCCAGAGCAATCTAGATTTGTCATTGCACCTCATCATAACTACTCTATCCCCCAGTCACTGATTGATGTACGGGATGGGGCAAGCAGTGGTTATCACACTCCTCTACAGCCACGCCACTCCTGCCCCTGCTCCCCGTACCAGTCCTCCCCCTCTGAGAGTCGTGAGAGCCGGGGATATGCTTCAGGCTATCACTCTGGGTCGGCTTCACCTCTTCCTGCAAACAGTCCATCTCCTGGTAGAGGAAAGTTTCCTGATACCCCCTCAAGATCTGAAAGTCAGCCATGCACAGATCAGAGCAAGGGTAATTCCACAAAATCTTGACACAAGCTGTGCTTTTTATGCTTCTTATTCACTCGTTATGCTTGAAACAAATCCCTTTCAATCTCTCCTATTCAATAGAAAAGGTCAAGACAAATGCAGAGGATGACATATCTCAAGGGTCACAAAGCAAATCTGACACCCAAGGAAAGTCAAGTACCCCAGACCTTGACTCTGACCATGACTACACTCTGATTGGTGGCAGCAGTCCAACTCACACAGAGGACAGGTCAGTGAAACATCTTTTTGTTCATGAACCAATGCAGAGAATGTGTTTGCATTTATCCAGATATCTAAATATGGCCTTTTTTCTTCCAAACGTTTTTCTTTTTGACTAGCCTAAAATCTGATAGCCCACTTCAAAGAAAAGAGACTGCTGTACATCAAGAGTCCAACAAATACAAAGACAGATCTATCACATCAGTGCCATCAGAGACAGACACCCAAAGTTCAACCATATCTACGAATCCCACAGAACCATCAGTTGAGCCTTCACTGGGTGCAGATGAGAAGGTTGGAGCAGCTGAGGTCACGGGATGTGTCGATAGATACAAACAATCACATACTTCAAGCTATGCAACTGTTGTTATCAGCCCAATCCAAGTCCAGCTCAATGGGTCTGCTCTTTCTTGTGAAGGCCTATCTGAGTGCAGCAGAAGAATAGAACAGAATGCTTCTGCAAGTTTATGCTCCAGTCCTTCCACCACATCCCCAAATTCTCCCATTGGGTCCCCAGAGTTGCAGTCGTCTCCTCAGCACTCTACAATTGCTGCAGATACAGCTGGACAGAGACTGACCCCGGACAGAGACAGCTCAGCCGATACCAAACCTCCATCACCTGTGCCCGATGGATATCAAACACCTACCTTCCCCTTAGCCTCCTACTACTACTCTTTACTAAATGTCCCCCATGTTCCATACACTGGATACACCGCAGTTACTATACCCGCCATCCAACCACCACTCCCAGAGAAAAAGCGTCATTCTTCCACAGCACCATCCCTGAACGGACACAATACGCTCCTCCGGGCCTCATCAGCTCCTTCCCCAGTACAGCAAGTTACTTTCTCCCCTGCTGTCGGAGAGCAAAGAAGGGTATCTGCCCAACCCAGCTGTAGGGACGAAGTAGACATTAGAGTGAATGCAAAGTTTGTCCAGGACAGCTCCAAATACTGGTACAAACCAGGCATCTCCAGAGATCAAGGTGAGAGCTGAAAAGGGATCAAAGAAGAGTTGTAATTGTGTTGACCATTTGACATGCTGTGGGAATGAAATGGGAACCTTAGCAACATTTCAGAAAGCAAGATGAATCAAATGTGATCCGTTATTGCTTCCATTCTATGTCCTGTCATCTCCACCATAGCAATCGCTGTCTTGAAGGACAAGGAGCCGGGTACTTTCCTCATTAGAGACAGTAACTCCTTCCAGGGGGCCTACGGCCTGGCTCTAAAGGTGGCTACCCCTCCGCCTAATGCCAGCATCAATTGGAACAACGGTATTCATGGCACATCACTAATTTTGCTTTTTGATCATGGGTGTCTGCTTGTTTTGTAGGGGTTAATGTAAAGCCTTAATTACAAACTTGAGCATGAAGTTTGTGAAAAATAGCAGCACCTTTACCATAAATATCAAATCCTTCATTACCTTGACATCAGCCAGGTTTGAAGCAGATCTAATTACTGGTAAAGAACAAACAAGACAGATTCCTTGATTTTATAGGCAAGACAGTTTGACAGTGGGCCATATGTTTAATCATCAGTCTGTAACTCCTTACTCTCTTCTCCCTCCTTCCCAGGAGATCCTGTGGAACAGCTGGTGAGACACTTCCTCATTGAGACTGGGCCACGGGGAGTGAAGATCAAGGGCTGTCAGAATGAGTCCTACTTTGGTCAGTTGTCTGACAAACGTAACTTCTGTAACATGTTTCACATGGCTGGGTATATCTATAAGATTGTGTACCACAGCATATAAACTTATAAAGCTCAACATTTTTCCAACACGACATACGCACACAGACCAGGGTGTTTTCCTCTTTTTTTTATTATGCTTAAACTGCCACAATCATATTCTGAGGCACTGTTGTTCTCTTTCTGTCTGTCTCAGGGAGCCTATCGGCTTTGGTATACCAACATTCAATTACTCCCATCTCTCTACCATGTGCCCTCTGTATTCCTGAAAAGGGTAATATTTGTATCATCAGTTTTCTGTTGTTTGTGTTGTTACTTCTATGTAGCCCTTTATCATTTTGGCAGTTAAGCCTGATAACACAAATAATGATGTTTCAGATCTGGTTGGCGAGCTTCAGGAGATACAGAGTGCAACAAATACAAGTACAGCAGCTGACCTCCTCAAACAAGGAGCAGGTAGACCACAAGCTTGTTCATGTAAACTGTAGTGGTTGTTTTTTTGGTAATCATCTGAAACTGCTAAGCATAGTATTTTCAGTGCACTGAACCATAAATTTGTAATCAATACCTTTTGAATCTCTCTGATGATCCAGCATGCAACGTGCTCTACCTAAACTCTGTGGAAACAGAGTCGCTAACGGGGCCGGAGGCTGTTTCCAAGGCAACTAAGTGTACATTAGCTCTGAATCCACGGCCAGTGGCAACAGTGGTCCACTTCAAAGTGTCTTCTCAAGGAATCACACTAACTGACAGCAAAAGAAGGTATTATAGTTCTCATGCATCAAAGACCTGTTTAGTGGGAACATTTTAGAGCTTTCATCCTGTTTATGTCTTCACAGGTTATTCTTTAGGAGGCACTACCCAATCAACACGGTCACCTTCAGCAGTCTTGACCCTCAAGATCAGAGGTTAGTTGATCCATATAAGTGAAAAACAAACACAGTGCGGTTTTACCTGAAAAATGATCTTCTTGTGCTTGCAAGTGTCTGTGCTGACAATCTTCAGTGAAGGTTGATAATAAATGTGCTACGGCTGCTGTATATATCTTTGCTAATTAGACTTATATTTTATTAGAATATAAGTCGTCTTTGTGAGTTGTTTGTCTGCTTTTGCACAGAGGGGATGGTATGCACTGCTGAGTGCTTATGTCAATGAAACATTCTCCATATCCTTTTTATCCACGTATTCATTCGTCTTATATCTGTGTCTCTGTGTGCCCGGGCTTCAGGTGGACTAATTCTGATAGCACGTCAAGCAAGTAAGTGCTTGTGTCACTGTGTGTTTCACTTTGTCATATAACTGACTGGTACAATGTGCTCCTTTGCATGGCACTTCATCACAATCTGATCTGTTTCTGTCACTGTCTACTGCCTCTGTATGTGAAATGTAATTTCATTTCCAGTCTTGTGACCTGCCTTGTCTTGTCTCTCTGGCAGAATGTTTGGCTTTGTGGCAAGAAGGACAGGAGCTACTACAGAGAACGTGTGTCACCTGTTTGCTGAGATGGACCCTGAGCAGCCAGCTGTGGCAATTGTCAACTTCATAAACAAAGTCATGTTGGGACCACAGCTAAGAAGATGAAGAATTAAAACTATGGACTATTGCAGATCTGAAGGTGCCGAAGTGATTATATAATTCTACATTCATGAAGTGTGTACACAGCTAAACCATGTTGGTGCAAGTGACATCTATATACAATGGTGAATAACTATTTTCACAATAGAATCCACTGTTGACAATAACTGCTCTGCACGGCTGCCTATCACTGTCGGTTTACAGAGTAAAGGGGTTACAGAGGAAACCAGTGTGGCCTAATGTTGCCAAATAGGAGTTGCATTTGCTATCTGGGTGTTTTCAGTTTTTTTTTTTCATTTCACTTTAATTCATGCGTCATACAAATTATAGGATGAAAACTAACTTTACAAACTGCACCACATCTTCTTTAGTGCCAAAGGCAAAGAGAAAAGGAGCTTAGAGGGTCTTTATAATGTGGCAGAGAGTAAGAGTTGTGTTTCAAGGTGAAGGGGTTTGATGACAAATGTTTTTCCCAGTGAAAGGGACAAAAGTAAGTGAATTTACGATAAAGACTGAGATTGTCTACAGAGAAAGTTTTTCTTGCTGCATTAAAATATGTTTTTTTGTGTATTTTTATTTTGCTGAAGAGTTTTAAATATCTTAATCGATGTTGGATCTTACGTAGACATACAACTGTTTTTTTACCCAAACTTAAAAACAATGGTCTTCCAGTTCAGCCTCGTTCTTATTACTAAGATCAAATACTAGTTCATGAATTGTGCCTTCTCACGTGAATGTGCAAAGATAATTAACCATTTATATGCAAGGGAATACATACATTCGTTCTTCTCTCTATCAACCTACCAAAACTGGTATTGTAATGGCAGGATTCCAAAACAATCTTATTGGGACCTAATTGTATTTCTTAAATAAGAAATTGATAATTTGGGTAAATCACATGGGAAATCCTGCACAGTATAAAAACACCGGCTGTTTTAAGACAAACATATCAAGACTTAAACAAAACTTATCATAAGCAAAAATCTACAACACAAGCAGTTATTTTTATGTCATATAAGATTTTCATATCAAAGAAGTCCAGTTTCTTCATCAGATTTTGACAAATTTCCATGATAATATACCATATAATGTGTGAAGTGTTTCTGAAGGAGTTGAAATTAAAGCCAAAGATTTATTGTATCAGATATGTGTACACTCTTTGGTTAATTCTATCTATATGCTTTTGTTTAGTATTTGTGTTTTACACTGAGACAGTTTATAGATTATTTCAGTACTATCCAAATTTTCACATTTCCTTTTTTTGTAAGAGAAATAATATATTTCCAAACTTCGAGTATTTGAAAGAAATGGGTAGGAGATGTTTGACAAGAAATTAAAACAATGTATTCAAATCAAAATGTATTCTCCCTCATTTACATGCCTTTTGTGTGACAATGCAGTTTGTTGCCTTTAACTCAAAATAGTATATGGAAGTACTTTGATTGAAATAAATAATAAGAAAAAGGTACTTTCAAATCCTAAACTGATAAATCTTGAAGGTGTGCTGGTTTGATCTATATCTAGCCATACCGTAAGCGAATCAAAAGTACGAGGTCCCACCGAGATTTGAACTCGGATCGCTGGATTCAAAGTCCAGAGTGCTAACCATTACACCATGGGACCGGCGTAGTATGTGAGCGGCGGAGCTTTGTTTTTTAAAGCATGCAACGCGCCCATTTCAGCGTTTTACGATGATAAAATCCCTACTCCTTTCTTGCAAAATATTAAGCGGCAGCATGTCACGCATGACTCGGTGTTGTATTGTTTGCGCGCTGACCAGAGCTATTTTAGCTCATCTCATTTGTGAAAACTCGCGTCATGGAAATAAATTCAAGGTTGGCAGGTTGCATTTAGTGCTGAAGTTTTCTGACAAAACGCTGGACGTTTATCACATTAACCGCGGGAACCCTGCCTGTTAAAGTCAGAAACGTCCTCCGGAGCTGGTCGTTTTGGGGTAATTGCTGTCACTCTGAAATTCGGCAAAGTAAAAGTCTTCTTTTCAAAGTAAGAGGTGTCCTCCCCGCATCCTTTACTTCCTTTATTTTAACCTAAAAAAGAAAATGTATCGAGTCTAATCTTAAAACGTTTTCTTAAATGTTTTCCTAATATGAGGTTATGTGAGCTATACATTTGCGTTCGTTGCATTTACATGGCCTATTGTGCCATGACCTTTGACCTATTATCCTCATAGTAGAAATTCCTCATGTTTGAAGAATTTCTAAACATTTAAACAGTCTTACAAGAGACAAGCTTTTCCATTTTCTTATTGGAACTGGTGCACAGCAGTTTCCCTCAGGATGAATAATACTTCTTGCATCTTGAATAAGAAAATCTGACAAAGCAAAGCCTTGTCTAATAAGCACCTTAATATCCTCTTAAAGTGCAGAAAATAATTTTATTGACAGGTAGTCAAATATTTAAGGGTGTTGAGCTCATTACGATTTCAACAGAAACACACCAGAACCAAAAAATAATTTCTCAGGGGTGTATATACAAAAATTGAGTAATTAGTGGCCATGTCCTCCCTAATTCTCCCAGAAGAGGGAACTAGAGGAACCTTTATGGGCAGCATGCTTCTCATAAGCTAGAGGATCTTGTCAGTGCAGGAACTGACAAACCTATGGGGAAAAACAGTGGTGTAAGCTCTACAATCTCTATATCTTAATGAATAAATTTCACTCTCACAACCCTCTTACATTAAAAAACAGTGGGAATAATACCCACATTTTTATTTTTCAGGTTTGTCCACACAAAATCTAAACAGCATGGGTACAAGAACAGCTTTTAACTCTTTTGGCTATCTTTTGAGGAATTCATGAAAAATAACCTTTGGCCTTCAAAGTATAGACTTAAAAAGTCAGAGGAATCCCAGTAATGCTTGAGCAAGAGAGATTGTATGAGAAGAACTTACAAAATGTGGATGTCAAATACTCAAGTAGAGTTGAGTTGAGTCGCTTTTTAAGACATGAAAGAAATATTTTTTTATGAGACCTTCATTAGCTCTTTATGGTAGTGCTTTGTCACGCATTAAAGTAACTACAGTGTTTTGATTCTTTTTGAAAAGAGCTACATAAGAAACTAATTTGTTGGAATGGCATGTGTTCTGATGCAGACAGAGAAAGCATTTAGGAAGAAGTGATATAACAGTCCGATGGCAGGAAGGACACTGCTGTCCTTCTGGAAATCATATTCTGGTAATGTTTTCCATGGCGCGAGGACTGCCATGGTTGCGGCTAGGATGAGTTTGGTCCTGCATCATTTCATGGGTGTTGATCTGGCATCTCGTCTGGTAACTGTCCTAGTGGCTTGGTTGTTTATTGCCTGTGAGAAACTATGCAGTTTACATCGCCTGCAATATAGCTTTACAAAGCAGGGTGGTGCAGTGTGAACGAGGCGCAGTGATGCAGCTGCTGCCGTTGCTCTCGGTCCAGCACATGTAAAGCATTCTGAGGATATTCAGAGCAATGTTGAATTTCCATGTTTACATCACCCTGAAATATTGATCCAAAGGGACTTAAAACTGCTGACTCTCCCCACTCTGGGCATATTGATCATTGTGTTTCATCTTTGACCTTGTGATTTCCTGAGGCCCACAGTCATCCTCTTCTCCTCATCTAGTCATCATGTGCAACTTTGTCTGGATACACACATGAAACAAACATAATGGAAGGCTAAGATTGTCATTTTCATGAGTATTGAGGTTGGGAATGATATAGTAGGCTGGATCTTCAATTGATCATTTTCAGAGGATGTTATTTCTTCCTTATTCCTTCTCACTCACCTTGTTAGAAATCTTCTCAAAATTATATAATTACCTCTCTTCTGGTTCACAGGCATTCTGTGAGGACTAAAATAAGTTTAATTTTCAAATGTTGAATGTTTACAGTGTTAACAACATTAAGGGAGCAAAAAGTGTGCTTCTTCTCCACCTGTGCCCCAACTTTCAGCAAGTCCAAAGCTAATTTGGATATGGAGGTGATTACATTGTTCATGAAGGCTGAAAAATATTTAAACTTGCCGTGTCACAATCCACATATTCTCAGGGGTACAGTGTTTCCCTTTGGCCTAAGTGAGACGAGGTTTGTGGAATTAAAGTGATGGATCTCTTAGATTATCACATTCCTAATGCAAGGCCTGGATTATCTGGTTTGCCTTGGGTAACTGAGTATATGTGGGTCTTGACCAAGCTCCAGAAGCATCAAATGAGGACAGATGTAAGTGGAACAGGGTGGTAGTCCCACAGGCAGGATATCCTGGTAGGCATAACATGCGCTTGTATTTTAAAGCAGTAGAACATCACCAAAATAGAGCAGTCTAATGTGCCCGTCTGAAATTTTGGATGATCGACATATGTTGTCTGAACGTGATCTAAGAGGTTCCCATGTGATTTAGTAGACACAAGGGCTTTGTTCTCCCTAGAGCTAAGAGCTCTTATACCCACCTGGTTCTTTACGTGACTCTCAAAGCTTGTGTAAAGCAATTCAGTTTGTTTGGGAGAGAGGTACACACATGTGACGCACAGCTGGGCTTCTCAAGGTAGCTAATTGGGCTTGAGGGTGCCAAAGCTGTATTTAGGGTGTCCATTTTGGTTTATTACCTTTCTATTAAGTGTTACAATGAATAAGCCATTTTTTTTACAGGACTCATAAATGTTTTTTTCACTCTGTGCAGACTGCCTGCCCCTTATTAGAAATGTTTTATTTCATTGTGATGAAAATATCATTGTTACCTAATTCAGTTTGACCTGAAATGCACATCCTCTAAACATGCAGTCACATTATAGCCTGCACACATATATGCCAATTCTTGAATCTGCACCACAAAGAAGCTTAAAGTCAAAAGTCCCTTCTTAAATTGCATTCCAGCATGAGCTCTGTTACGATGCCAGTTATTTATGTCTCTGCACTACTGCCACAAATTCTGAGCCCCATAGATTTAGTGGGTCAAGTGTTTCTGATTTATAGTTTCCACTCGCCTGCTTTCCGAACGGAAAGCCAGCTTACTGTGAAGAACTGGAGCATCTGAAGACACAAAATGGCTGGGCCAGGGTGCATGTCTGACATGGGTGTTGCAGAGCCAAATAAATCCCTGTTAGCAGAACACCTTGATCCAGCCCTGGTGTCAGAGCTGGAAACAAGCCATGCAACAGGATAAGGATCAACTCACCATGAACATGAACCTAACACCCACACACTTTACTACCAGTTACTGCACATGAATCAACATTTATTAAGCCTATGACACTTGTCTAATGTGTTGGCAGGCGCAGAATATGCTAGTTCTGAGGGGCAGATAGAATGCAATGCTGGCAAAAACAAGCCTGTAGCCGACAGTGAACTTTATTCATGTGTCCTTGGGGTTTATGGTGCGAGCCTAATTGTTGAGTGGACTGTGCTCTTTGGCAAAACAGTGGGTACAGAATGTATAACTGTTTAATGTGGAAAAGACTAGAATAGTTAGGGAATGTTTGTTGTAAAAATTCTTGTCATTTTGGAGGGAAAAGCAAAGCTAGCTGGACATTTTCAGATGAGAACAGTGGTAAGATAATCAACCATCGTACTCTTTAATTCACAGTGATGTGGAGGGATGGTACAAATTTTTTTAAATAACGGTAGCTTGCTCACCTTATCGTATACTGTAAGATGCAATAAACTGGTCACATTTCCTCTATACAAATATAGTCTGTTTAATGATAAACTTTCACAGCAATTGTGTAATTGATACTTAGTCTTTGTACAGGCAACAGGGGATTCAAAAATGATCATTAAAATGTCAAATGTGTTTTTACCAGCTGTGTAACATACAGGGATGACTATGTAATGCTTGACAGGGGTGTTATGATGTGTCTGGATAAATATACAGTAAACACCGTTTCAAAGTCTGTATTTTCTTTACATTCTGCTTAGGCTTATTCCTGTTGTACGAGTCTTTTTGCTTCTGGCCCCACCGTTTCCCACTCCCCTTCTTATCTGAGGCCTGTTTGGTGTTTACATTATAGACACACATCTACCCTTTCACAGCCCCCCTCCACTAGCTTTAAAACAACACGCACACTTCACCACCACCATTTTAACCAGCCACCAGAGATTCGCATTGAACGATCAGTTCCAGTTGCCAACAAACAGAATGACGGGAAAGAAGGGAGGCATCCTATAGAAAACGTTTTCAACTAATTCGACAAGGGGTCTGTTAAACTTTTCATTTTAAGAATATTCTGACATTTCCCGAGCACTGCTCATCCAAACCAACAACGCCTTGCAGCGGCATTGCCGTCCAGCCTACCACCGTACTGCAGAGAGGACACACCCCTCAAAGACGCACGCCTCGATGAGCAGATTTGCATAGTGTCAAAGGAAATAGGGAGCTAAATTCATCAAGGTACAGATTTGAGATCTGAGATCACTCGGCGTAAAGTTTAACGAGTGTTGTAGCAACTGTGACTTTATTGACTTAAAAATATATTATGCGTATGTATGCTGCAAAAGAAAATTCCTCTCGGTGCCGCTGCGGGTGAAAACCAGACCTCACTGCAACGAGTTCCACCTCCTGTTACAGCTTAACGGAGCTAATGTCAGCAGCGTAATCCTCGCGCAGCGTTTCCATTGACTCAGAGATCAACGGTAAACCATGTTGCTTTAAACCTCACGCGGTCAAAGTTGTTTACCTCTTCGTTACCTCTGACGTCAGGACACACCCCTGTTTGACGGGGCGGGTGTCCGGTTTACGAGCAGCGGAGTGGACCAATCAGACAGCGGTTCACGCTCACGCTACCAACCACAACGGAAGACGCACGCAGAGTCAGCCTGTGATTGGCTATCGTAGGGGCTGAGGGGGAAATCCCTTTTTCCCGTAGAGATCGAAGAGGGGGGCGGTGCATAACAAAAAAGTAATGGCCATCTATTTGGATCCCGGAGAAGAAGGTTTAGCCTACTTATCGTCGGACAGCCATAGGTATGCTTGAAATTTCAGAGTGTTAGCACCTGCATTTGCATTTTAGTGAAGGCCGGCTGCGTTTGCCCGTTTGATGTTCGCGGCTCGCGCTCGCAGAACTGTTAGTAAGCGGGCTGAACTCGCTGCCGCGTTTAGGGTTAAAGCATCCAGCTAGCCACGCTAACGCTAGCTACTACTACCGAGGCTGAGTGCGAGTGTGTGTGTGTGTGTGTGTGTGTGACAACGTCTGGAAGGGCGTACGAGTTTGACGTTTTCTAGCCCCAAGTCTCCTCATATTTCTGAGTTGAACGCGGCGCGGTCGTTTCTCCTTTTAAGCTAACGCACCCTGTTCGATATTGCGGAGACACACTTTGCATGAAGAATGAAGAAGACGGCGACTAAAGAGGATTAAAAGCTACTCGGTCTTGATGGGGGGAAAGTTGAGCTGAGGTATAAAACTCGCACGCAGCAGAGGAATGCTGATGTCGTATATTATTTTTTTTTGTGTTTTTTATGACGCTCAAGAGCCCAGGAGACGAATATTTGACACAAAATAATGACGTTTGGTAAGAGTTGTTTGTTTAAGTAGTTGCCCAAGTGCCGCTTGATTACTACTGTGTGTATGTTGCTGTTGGAAATAGTTCAGTGTTATATAAACAGAGTAACTGCAGTTCAGGTCCTAAGGTAAGGGCCCACTCAGTGACTTGCGACATGTCGATTTGCTTTTGTATTGAACAGGATTACCAGCCTGGGATAAAGAGAAGAAAGGTTTCCAGTCTTAAACATTGTGCACGGGCATGCTCAAACCCCAGGTGAGCCTTGTTTTTTTCCTTTTGCTTTGAAGTCGCGCATGGAAATAATCCACCTGTGTGTTATGAATGTGTAAAAATATCTACTTGCATGTTAAAAAAGCTATGACTTTTACTTTTTGCACCGTTTGCTTAGAATATTCTCAGTCTTGTGATTTTATGCTTGTACTAGTTGTATTAGAAATAAATATAAGCAATAAAAAAGGACAAATTGTCAAGTACTCAACTAATTTCATTTGATCTGAATGCTGGGACTGAAACTTGGTTGTTGTGGAATGAACTCGGCAAGACTGGATAAAAAATGTGATAATCCGAATAACTTAACCATAGAGTTTTTTGTTTTTTTTCTGTTAGAATGAATCATGACTGCCAACCTCTGCTGATTTAGTCGCATTTCCTCCTCTTTTTTCTTATTGTTTTTTCACCGCACAAAATTTATTATGTCTGGATATAAAGACGTGCAAGGTAACGCTTTGGTCCAGATGTTCTCTTGCCCCTCGCCTTTTTACGACACCGTATACGAGAGTTTCATGAGCAGGAAGAGAGATCTGTATCTGTGTCACAAACACAACATAGCACACAAATGTTCGGTAGAATTGTTTGCATTGCTGAAAATCGTTTGCAGTCACTTTGATAATCTTGAACAAAAGCATCAAAAGGTTTTCTCTTTCAAGTCAAAAATGTAAAAGACATCCAGCTTTTTCCTTTGGCTGCTTAAAAAAGTAAGTGTGAAGGGATTGAATTCTCCCAAGAGCAAAGGGTAAATATGTTTATTATTTTTTCATATTTCCAGATAGTCTCACGTTACTTTTTTCACATTTTTTTTGTATTAGTTTATATTGAAAAATGTCTGGGACACAGACAGTACTCACAAAGTTTTTTACTGGAGCCTATTAACTGATCTCAGAGAAGTAAATTGTGCTAACCACACAGCTATATAATCAATGGTCATATTTGTTCTGAATTTAAAGTATGTGAACATATACCCAAGGGCCTGTAAAAAGAGTAGCAGTATTATTTCACTTAAATACTGACCCGGTCGATTTTTGGTCTTAAAATCAAGTTTTCTGAGCTTAAGCCTACATTTGGAGTCTAAAACAAAGCTTGTTTTTTGTCTTTGGGAGTTTTACTTTAGCAAGTTGTTTACAGAGCAGTGAACTGGTTGTGATGTGCAATCCGTTAAGTTTCCTATCCACTGAAACCCCACCACGCTCTTACGTGACTACTGTAATTGTTTTCTTAACATGTGACTCTATAGAAAGAATGAGGCCGCTGCGCAGAACTGTAAAGGCCCACCTATGTGAGCCTCTGAATGCATTCTGTTTTTCACATCTGTTCAGTTCCTTTGAAAGTTATGACTTGCTAATATCCCTCTAATGTCCTCAAGTCCTCAATTACCTCCTAAGGTTGATGATTTCTAGCCTGGATATCGCACAGGTCATATTTGTTGCAGGTCATGTAGAAGAAATTTCTCTGAAAGTAAACAAAGTGAATCCCTTTTGGACATCGAAGCTGTTGTTCCTAATTAGCTTTATTTGTGCGTTGTAGTAAGTGATTGTGTAGGATTTCCTTACAGTTTCCATTTTCAATAACAGCTATTTGCTTAAAGAGAGACAGCGTTTCACAGAGGGTTATATAACCTGACTTGTGGGTAACTGATTTTGCACCCACCTCCCACATGTCTGTTGTCTGTCCGGTTCTGTCCAGTTGGCTGTGTTCGCAGCTCTGTGTGCTACAGAATGTGCATTCCCTGTCAAATACGGCATAGACATGAACAGGAGTTCTGGTGTGTGTGTGTGTTTTAGTGGACCTCTCCCTGCCTCGTCTCTTTCCCCTCTCCAGAGTCCAGCAAGAGGCCCAGCATAAGGGGGCAGCCTGCCGTTTCTGACTCTCTCTCCCTGCTGGCCAGCAGTGTGGCCAATGTGTTTGGGGGGTGGGGGCTTAGAGATCATAGTGCTGGACACGGGACATGGGACCCCCCACCCCTTCCACCCCAGTTTAGCCCATCCTGTGTGGGGCACAGGTCACCTTGTCATGTGCTATTACTGTTGCTGTAACATGCTCCCTGTGATCGCAGGAAAGGAGCATGAGATAGACTCGTGGAGGCTGTGGGAGGGAGAATGAGAGGGAAGCAAAGAGACAGGACTGGACTAGTCTGCTCAGCCAGTTGTTTAGCTGCATTACAGACTCAGTTTGTCTACTTTGTTGTTGTTAGGTCCACATAGTCTCTTTTTGTCCATTGTCCTCTCCCCACTGTCACTGTTGCCTCTCCTCTCTCCTCTTTCCACAGGGCAAGTTTTTGAAAACATAAGCCATTAGACTTAAACTTAAAGTCTTTTTATCCTCATATTCTTTTTGTTTTATTCATCCTGACCTAAATTCAGTTGTTTAGATATCCTTTTCCTCCTCTTTTTTGTTGGTATTGCTGGCTTGCATGTGCTTCTCTGTGACTCACAGGGCCATGTGTTTCCATTGTAGCCCAGTTCTCTCTGCAGCCCGGGTCATTCCAGATCTGATTTGTTTTATGTCTTTTCTGTACTCGTAGTGACCCATCCTGAGGTATGCAATAAAACACATCGGCTTGTGTGTTTTTTTTTCACCCCCAACTCGCAACAACGTCTTCCAGTCTGTTCTCTCTCCCTTTTATATTTTCTCCCACTATTTTCAGTCTGTTTTTTCCCCATCAAGAGAAACTTTTGGCAGGATGGAACGACTCAGAATCATTTGTGGGATTGCGTCATGTGATGTAGATTGAAGATGCTCATTGGACTGTCATCCGGGGCCGCCTCCTCTTGATCTGGCGTTCCACAGCAATCCCTCTCTTTCCTCCAGTGCTGCTATAGGTCTGGATGTGATTCTGACTTCGACTCTTATGTGTTGGGATGTGGTCTGTAAACTCATTGCTGACATTCTTAGGACGTGATGCCAGAGGTTTTTATTTCCCGCTTTCCCCTCTCTTCTCTACACGTCTGTGTGCACTTGAAATGCCGTCTGGATCTTCCCCTCCGCTCACTTTGTTATATCATCCTGTCCACAGCTACATTTCATTTCAACACCCCGGCACTAATGGCATCATGCAGATAGGGTTGTTGATAGGCTGGCGCATGCTTTGTGTGGGTTTCCTTATTGCTTGATATCGACTTTGATTAGCATTTATCCAACATCTTTACAGCTGACCACATCTTTCTCAGACTAAGTCTCCCCGATGTTACTACTGTGACACCCGACAACAAACGGGAGTGACCACCATCCAATTTGGTTCTGAGGACAATTTTTTTCGTCATACTGAAAAAAGGGCAAAAAGTTAGCCTGCGATGGGGATGAGTCTCATGATCTACAATGTCAGTTGTCCCATCTTGAATCTCTCATAGCAGCTCAAACTATCACTTCTTACCACCACATTCATGCAGTGAAAGCACTATAATCTTCATGCAACAGTTCCAACTTCTCATATCAGCTGTTACCAAGCTTCTGCTATCCTCTCCTTGGGTTCATGCCTTTTGCAGTGAACAACGAGTTTCATCTAGAGTGACATCAGTCATGGTGAAAGCTGGAGGTCCTCCTTTCAAGGCTGTTGCAGATTGCACAAACAGTGTGCCTCCGCTTCAATATAATTATGCAAAACTTTGTGGTGATTTCCACAGAATTTAAGAAGTACCTGCTGGTCATTGATATGTATCATTAGATAAGAGGGGTTGGACTTGGTTTTGAAGAAAGCCTGGTCTGTTGGATTTCAGACACTCATTTCCTCCAGAATCACCACACAGCCGAGCATATGTGTTTACATCAAATGACACGTTTAGCTGTCAAGCATGAGCACTTCCACTGTGTGCCACATCTCCAAATCTGACCTGGGAACAGTCATAACATCGCCCCCTGGATTATGGGAATGATGCATGTCAATTCAGCCATACTGTTAATAAATCAAAGGAGGAAACGATGAGTCACCACACCACTGCATGCTAAGTTGCAATTGTTCTCTCTCAGCTCCTCTGTCGGGAAGAAAGTCGGGGAAACTCCCTCTCCTCTGTTCCAACTACCCAACCAAAACTGGGGTTATGTCTTTTATTTTGCAGCTTTCACCACCCAGTTAAAATGACATGTTAGTCAGTTTGTGGTTAGATGCATAATTACAGCAGGCCTCATCTCTTGCTCATCAGCCTCTGCCTCTGTTTTACTCCAAAGACCAGCCTTTAGTCTTTTGTATTTTCCTCCTTTTTTATCGTTTCCCATATTGTTTTTTTTAAAGCAGATGTCATTCATGAGATCTGTCCATGCATTGCAAAAAGTTCTTCCTTCACATTATGCAATTAGATAATTAGGTATGTTAAACTAAGATGTACTGCTTTTTCTGGGTTTGAGGATATTACCTACACCTTGTTTTTAATCTATTTTCGGCACCCTGCTTTTTACTCCATGGTTGAAAATGCAGTTTGTTTAATTTCATGGGTTGGATTCTTTCTGACATCTCCTGGCTAACACCTGTCAGATACACGGCAGATGGTGTCCAAGGAGACCAGTTACATTCTAACAATTTGTCTAGCATTTCAAAAGGAAAGGAGTGGACATTTATTTGTTTTTTCATGGTTGTAACACCACACGGGGCTTTTCTCTAGGAGCCAATGTTTCTCCTCACCTTCCAGTGTGGCGCTAGAAACACGTTTGATTTTTATTTTGTAAGCTACCACCTAACTCTCACTGGGGGAGCAGGAGGCTCCGTGGTGTAGAGCCTGTCACATGTTGCTTAACCCCAACTACCACTTTTAAATCACTAGTGCCTTGAACCTAAAGGTCACCGGCCTTAAAAAGACATGTAAAAATTTGAATGATTGGCTCTCTCATGAACTCAGTCTGCCATGAGACTAATTCCACACGTATTGGCATGCACACATGTCATAACAAAAACAGCTCTTTGATTTGGAAAAACTACTGAAGTGGGATTAGCACAGGCTGAAAATACTTACTTCTTTCTGTTTTAGTTTTTTTTATCACAATGATGGGCAGCCAGAGATTGGACGTATTTATATATAGCCAGTAAGTGAAGGCGCTCAGTATTTTTAGGCATCTTTTGAAATGACAAAAACAGCCTGTTTGTGTTAATGATCCTCTTTGAGCCACATCTCAGTGGCTTCTCATGATATTCCTCCCTCATTTCCACAACTGCCAGCAGGGTAGTGGGGGTCGAGGCCACTCTGGAAGTCAATGTGACAGAGAGGTCACCCCTCCCCTTCTAAATGTATCCTTGGTACATATCTGTCTGTTTTTACTTTCATGCTTCAGCATCCCTTGAATCGTGCCTCTCAGTGACTTGCTTTGCTGGTACGTCTCTCTCTCCTCCTGGTTTGCTCTCACTGTAGGCTGACTCTTCTCTCTGAATGACACAGTCAATCACAGGGCAGTACACCACAAGTCATTCCAACAGTCTGAGCAGTAAGGTGGAATAAACACACGCAGGCAAAAGCCCTCCTCCTCTGAGATGAACCATGTATTGTTAAATAGTATTTTATAGAATAAGGACGACTGAAATACCTGGAAGTTGTGGTAAAACAATTATAGTACCAGATTCTCTTTGACGGCTCTCATTTCACCTTTGCTGTAATGTCATGTGCTCCATTGCTTAAACCACAAACCTGCTTTCTTCCTGGCATGTTCAAACCAAAAACAATCAGTCTAGGTCTATATAGTAATTAAGATGCTTTCTTCCCCCAATACCAACATGCAGAGCATCAGTGGTGCAAAGGCCATGTTGGTAGCACAGTGTGGTTCCACAAATTTGATCCTGCTGTCCTTTTATTCTTATCACTGATGATATTTCCCAATCAGCAGTAACTCCTGGTGCGTGAAGCCCAGTTAAAAGTTGATATGATCACCCTACACTGCACACAGATTCTGGATTGTAATATGTAGTCACCTGTGTTGGACTTGATGTCTTCACCATCTCTTGGCATTGTTCATAAAAGGTTAAAGTTGTACTTAATTGAAAGAAAAATTAACCCAAATTGCACGAGAAAGGCAGACATTGATAAACATAATCTTTGATTCCGCCCCAAAAAAATGCATACAGTTGAAAGAATTCAACTTTGAAAGAAGTCAATTTTCACCCTTTCCTTAAAATGTTAGGCACACTCCAGATTTGTTTTATTTGTCCTTCAGGTGGAGGTGTTCATAGGTGTTCATAGCTGGAGTCAAACGTGTCAGAGCTGCACTTATTCTGCTTCATCCATATGTGTAGTGCATGTGTTAATATAAATAATATTTATTGGTATTGCCACTGCAAAGGATTTTTTATGATCCTGCTAATATGTATTTCCAAAAAGTCAGACACTCATTCGGAGACTGAAGTTGAAAATCTGTTGTTAAGCTTTGCATGCCCAAGACTGGAATGAGTACAGATCTAGTCTAATAACCTGATGCATTATTTAGAGCTCTTTCAATTCTCCCTTGCATTTAGTCTAATGGTCTGTCAAGGCTGAATGCAGTCACAGAGACCTGACTTCAGTGATCATTCGATAATAAACTAAGGTAAATGGGTGTTTTGCTTCACAATGAGTGATGAGTGTAAGAGTCTGCTGAGATTAGTTTGCCTATGGGCAGTAGAGCTGATACAGTATTCTTCATTGTGAAGTTCCATTTATACTGCTCAAAGTTATGTAACATGACAGCTATTACGGATTTGTGACTCTCATATTAGCCCCGCTAAAAGCACTAATTACATTTTGAAACTGGCCACATATGGCACATTTAAAACCCCAAAAAACACGTCAAAGAAAACTGTATATTGATAGATAACCACTTTGCCGGTCACTTCCACAGATCTGAATGATTAGAAGCACAGCGAGGTGGCTTAGGCTGAGCACTGGCTGTCCTAACACGCACAAAAGCTCTGCCTCCTGGACAGTTATTACCATTATTTTTTTTTTTGCTAAAAGAAGAGTCTCTTCTGATTTTTCTTTTCTTTTTTTTAGCCTAGAAAATGACATATTTATGGGATTTGATTCGCATTGATTCTGTTCAGTTGTGCCATTTTGCCTTTGAAAATATTTGCATACACGTGAAGTGCAGCCTGAGAGGCCGGACTGGTAAAGTAACCCATATTATTGAAAATACGCAGGGTGCAGGTGCTGGAAATCTAAACCCCCTTTTAATTTTTCACCTCAGTAAATAGAAAATACCTTGGGGGGCCTTGTGTCATGTGCCCGGTGATTAAAACAACTCTTAAAAGGACATTACATGTGTCAATGATGATTTGTGCCGCTCTCCTAGCCTTGCTGGTCATTCTTGAGGAACTTTAAGTGAACGTATGTACTTTGAAAAAAGGAATTTGAGGCGTTTAGGAAGCCCGCTTACCTACTCAGTAAACAGCCTACAGGCATAGTCATAGTATCTTTTACATTGTCCCTGTCCTCTTTGTTTTGACATCATGTTTCCTTATGAATAACAAAAAAACAAGCATCTGCTCTGCTCCAGGTTTACCTGGCTGAAGTACACGACCTCGTTAGCAGGACCAAAACAGCCTGAGAACTTTGTATGTGGTCTGTTGTTTATCAGGACTCTGCTCAGCTCATCTGCTGAACTCCCTCAACAAATATTTGGCGACATGTTTTAGTGTACTGTAACAGATGTATCAGAGATTCCTGGTGGAAGCATGTGGTTCCCGTTTCAGCTACTGAAGAAGCTTGTGCCTTTGCGATTCACGACGCCTGCAGCAAAAAGGCGCCGGCTTGTTGTCTCTGTTCACTAAAGATTACATGTCCTGAAAAAAAACTGGAAAAGCAACAACTTTTCAGCCTGAGTTATTTTTCGGTCCTTTCTTTCTTTTCTTTTTTTTTTATAAACTAAACATGAACGATGAAGTTTACTGTCAAATAAATTCTAAATTATTTATCTAAGCCTGAACCACATCAGCAGTTGATATGCGAGTTTGTCGAGCATTGGTTTGATGCCCCCCTCCTCCTCCTCTTTCGTCTCTCATTTGTCTCGTTTCACTCTGCAGTGGAAGCAAAGGAAGGAATAAGAGAGGAGCTTTGTGAAGGACAGTGATAGTTTATGAGGATGCTTGCCTTGTGGTGACATGCCTCCTTTTTTTTTCTCCCTTTATTTTCTCCCTCTCACGAGGCAAAGCTAAAAAGGTACTCTGAGCACTGTGTAATCAAATGTAACCCATATCCAGCTTTTTGGGGTGAAAACAGGGTTTTTTCCACTTGATTCATATGGCTCCAGTTCCTTCCCCCAGGATAAAACCACTGACGTTTACTTTGCTTCCAAAGGGTAGATTGGGAAGTAGAGTCACATGCAAACAGTTTGGTCTGCAGATGAAAAGAGATGTCTCGCTTAATGTAAGGCTCTTATGGGGTCAAAATGGCCACTTTTTCTAATCAAATCAATAGTTTTGACTTTTGTTGCAACCTAATTGTAGTGAAATAGTACGATTTTATAATTACATCTGATATTCTACATTTGCTCCTATTGTTCAAAGTTTCAGGATTATTCATATATTTCTATTTTTGCGCTAATAGTTGGCCATGAGTGACGACAAGATGATGTTCATCCTTTTCTCTCCTTCTCCCCTCGTGTAGTAATGGAGTCTACCGTTGTGAGTACCTCTACCCTGGCACCCGATGAGTTTGACAGGAATGTGCCACGGATTTGCGGCGTGTGTGGTGACAAGGCCACCGGCTTCCACTTCAACGCCATGACCTGTGAGGGGTGCAAGGGCTTTTTCAGGTAAACAAACGAATGTACCAGTGTGTGACGTAAGAGTGCGGTTGAGATATATCAGTACCAAAAACAAAATAGTTCATTTTACTCATCGCAGATTAATCTGCTCCCTAACATACGAACTCTGAATTTGGCACTTCTAATGGCCACCTACCTGGTTATAATGTAATTGCCGCCCTCAGTTTTAAAGGAACTCTCTCAAAACTACTGAGAACATTTGTTTTTGCACTAATGCTCAGCAGCAGGTCGAGAATACAAATGAGCTTAGTCCTATAGTTAATGCCTTGGCTGCTCCTTTGCTTATTGACTTAGACATGAGTTTCCAATTTAGCCCAAAAAGAAACCGGAGTACGTCTTGTTTTTTTAAATTCTTTTTTTGTTGCTCTTTTTCCTGCCATTTTGAGTATGCATGTGTTCAACGTATGTACCCGAGCGTTGGCGTTTGTTCCTCTGTGCGGCGTTGATATTCAAAGGGAGAGCAGAAAAAACACGGATGTTTAATAACCTCCTTCCTCATCTCTCAGACGGCCCTTGTTTGAACTCTCACAAAGCATGTGTGTCTGTATGTTTTTGCTCACATCTGTATATAAATGTTCATGCATTCATGCGGCTAAATCATTACGTTTTGCGTCACTCTCTGGCAAGACTCCCCTTTTACCCCAGGATTCTTTGGCACTCATCCAGATTTAGGCCTTTTTCTTACAATCCCACGCTTGAAGGGCAAAAAATATTTATCCATCCCTGGCACGATTATTATTTGTGCAGAAACGTTGTCAAGGTGCCTTATTGCCCCGTTACATTCCAGCAACAAATAAATCGCGTAATTACAAACACGTTCAGGCACTCTGAGCCTCAAATCAAATTCTTAATAAATCCAATGAATTCTCTGACTTGCTTGTATCATCTTTTTTTTCAAACTTTTCAATGGATTCTAACTATTTTAATAGAGTTTACACAATTGTAATTGTACGCAATGTCTCCAGGCGCAGCATGAAACGCAAAGCCTCCTTCACGTGTCCCTTTAACGGCAGTTGCACCATCACCAAGGACAACAGGCGCCACTGCCAGGCATGCCGGCTCAAACGCTGCGTGGACATCGGCATGATGAAAGAGTGTAAGTATGACAGGTGACCCATATCTCTTCAAGGCAACATTCTAACACACACTCGTTAAAAAGACACAGTGTGCTTAGGCTTTCTGTGTTAGTTTGGGTGTGTTCTTCATGTTACTGGTCCATTCACAGGGACTTGCACTCCTCCTGGATTCGCCTGAAACCCCCCCTGCTGCTCTGTCTTTATGTCTTTCACTGCATCACCATGTTGTGCATCTGCTCAGTAACTGCTTTGAGATTAGTTTAGTCAACATTGTGTCATACTGGCTTTTTGTGGATTTTGTTTGTTCTTTTTTCTTATAGCTGGACCTTATTAATCATGAGCTGTGTGTTGACTCGAGCTGATATTTAGGCTTGGAATGCTTAATCACAGTCGACCTCAGCTTTAATGTCCTACATCAATCTTAGACAATATACCTGGTTAACAACATGTTCTTTAACATTAGTTTTTATGTATCGGATCTATTTGTTTCCATGTTTAGCAAAAAAAGAAAGTTCCTTATTGTCAGGAAACCAGAATGACTGATGTGTGCTGCCTCAAGGGGCCCCTTGTTTCTCCTGAAAATATTATGTAATATTTGGATTCAGGTCGGGTATCTCTGGGTCTTTGCCCCTTTAACGTGTTTACGTATTGTGTACTAATGGGGCCACCTGCATTTTAAAAAAAGTATACCATTATTAATTTGTACACTTTATGCTTGATCTTGCCAGGCTTCTGTGTTCCACACATTTGTTTTTACTGTTTAGTTTGTTAGGACATCTTTGCTTGTTTTTTACTACTGTCCGGATATTGTCCAAAAACCTCTTAAAAGCAAAACATTAAACCCCGCCAGCCTGTTTTTTTCTTTTTTGTTTTATGTTGTTTTTTCCCAGCATTTCTTGGAGTTATGACAAAAGCACTACAGTTTACTGTATATGAACAGGAGCCAATGATGTTGCAAAAACAGCAGCATGTTTCCGAGACCCGGCTCTTTCTCTTTCTCTCTCTCTCTCTCTCTCTCTTGTTTCTGTGAGCTAATTCAGTGACTAGAACAACAAGGAGCGAACAGAACAAAGACAATGCGCTCAGTTGTTCAGTACAGCAGGGGTCTCCATATGGACCCATCCCCTCCCATTCTCTTCTTCTACAGAATAACAACCTCCGTTCACCCAACACAACATCAACATAGCTGTCATCACAGTGTTAAAACCCAAGCACACACTGTACCTTAGAAGTGTTTTGATGGTCTTGATGTATTGTGGCTATTTATAATTTATAATCCAGAGGTTTACCACATGTTTTTCTGTTTTGTTATTTATATTATTCTTACACAAAGACATTTTTGAGACATATTTTTTTCCTGAAAGCCTTTTTTCCACTTGTGCATGCATATTCTGATACTTTCTTTTCTCTTTTTTTCCCCCTTTTTTTTGTTTTGCTCCTGCAGTCATTCTGACAGATGAGGAAGTGCAGAGGAAGAAGGACCTGATTCAGCGGAGGAAGGACGAGGAGGCACAGCGCGAAGCAGAGAGGGAGGCACGGCGGCCCAGGCTCACTGACGAGCAGAGTCAAGTCATTGCCACACTGGTGGAGGCGCACCACAAAACATATGATGACTCCTACTCTGACTTCTGCCGTTTTAGGGTTTGTTTCTCAGTTCCAATCCTCATCATGGAGTCATGAAATTCTGCCTGCACATCAGTATTGATAGAGCCTTGAAATGCGTATCGTTAAAATGCAGGGATTTCTCGTGTCAGAAAACTTCAGCCATGTTTTGAGCTATTTATAGATTATCTGAATAATTCTTCCTCCAATATTCAATTCCCTGAATAATTACACTCACTGCCAGCCAATAAATTGTCGTTTTCTGTACTTCTGTGAAGTAGAACCTGTGCTTTATGTAACAAAAGCTTTCTTCTTCCTGCATAAACACCAACGACTATGGTTTATTTCTGATTTTTGTGACTGAACCCCCCCCCCCCCCCCTTTGCTCTTGTGTAGCCTCCTGTGCGAGAAGGCCCAGTGACGCGAAGTGCTAGCAGAGCTGCCTCACTCCATTCCCTCTCCGATGCCTCCTCTGACTCCTTCAGTCACTCTCCAGGTGAAATTCACAGATTTGGTACAAACTGGCACTTGAAAGTTTCCTTCAGCTAATTTTCCAGGATCTTCAAATTTTTTTAAAAGAAAATGATGAAAATGTGAAATCATTATTAAAGAATGTAGATAAATCTATTTTCTTTTTTAAATCAAGAATAATTCCATCTCTTAAAACTGTCAGACATCAAAAGAAATGTTGTAGTTCAGATGTGTGCTCTCTCTAATAAGCTGCTGGATGGTAATATCCAGAGCCCTGCAGACACCTGACTCCCACTGGTAAACAGCAGTTCATTAATGAATCCATCACTAATGAAGTGATAACAGTGAGGGACACGTAGCCCACCGTCAACGCAATGTGGAGAAAGACCTGTTTGTCTGTGTGAAAGAATTGTGTAGAATTTTCAGATGCCATCCCAATTTTCAACGCTTTTCCACCCTGCTCTCTTTATCCTGGTGCAGAGTCGGTTGACACTAAAATGAACTTCAACAACCTGCTGATGATGTACCAGGAACAGGGCAGCAGCCCTGACTCCAGTGAGGAGGAAGGTTCCAGCTTTTCGATGCTGCCCCACCTGGCTGACCTGGTCTCCTATAGTATTCAGAAGGTCATCGGCTTTGCCAAGATGATCCCCGGTTTCCGGTATGTGTGTTGTCTACATGTGTGTTTAACTACAGCTTCCCAATACTAAATGTACATAGAATATACACTTTAAATATCATCAGTATAGTTGTCTCCGTGTTATTTAGAATTTAATTTAACCAAAATTGTTTGCATTTTTCTCCAAGTTTCACTTCATATAATTTGTGAATTATTGCAGCTCAGGGCACAGAGGCAAAAGGCACAGAGTGGGAAGTCTTTTTCTGAGCTTCTCCGAACAGAATAGATTGGCAAAATGTAATAATTGCCTTAACTGAACTTTTAGACTGCCCCGCCTGTATTTTTTATTTGCTTGCCTCTCTGTGACTTCTGACCTAATTGCTTGTTGAAGACTTTGTACCACGTACTTGTTTTTTTTCACTTGATGAAATGGGGCTGTAGCATGCTGATGGCTGTGGTCCAAAGACCATAGATCACTGATAGGCTTTGCTGTATCCCACCATAGATGTAATACAGTGCTAAGGATGATGTTTGACCTTCTTTAGATAATTTGGAATATCCGTGAAAGGATATTTGCCATGGCAATGTTGTTACTATGACATTATCCCTGCCTGTGTTTCAGTGCTCAAATGCCACCTGCATTGTACACCCTCATTGTTTTTTTTCTTTCTTTTCAAGTAAAGCATATCATTATCTAGTACAGAAAATATTGTAAAAGTCTTTATGGTTCCCAGAAATTAATGAAAGATATACACAATATCACAGCCCTGTCAGCACAGGGTTATTGGAATAGGATATTTTAGCTCTGATAGCTCACCACTAGCCTTTTTCTGTTGTTGTTGTTGTGCCTGTAAAGGTAAAACCAAACTGACCAGGGTGCCATTGTTTCTGGCCATACTTCCACACACGGACACTGTTGCCTTCCAGAGTGTTTGTTTTGTGGTGTGCTGACAGGGACAAACACACTGTGTGTTTTGGGGTCATTGCAAAGTCAAGGCTGGAACGGGTTTGAGCCAGTATTTTCCTGAAAGTTGTCATAACGACTGACAACGGCTGATGGATGTGATGGATTGCCTTTGGAATGTTTGCGACCTGTATTGTAATCCCTGAAAAACATGCCATCCACATGTCTCGGCTCATCACTCCTGTCATGACATTAGTTAAGTGAACTATAATAAGACGTAAAGTGAATAACTCAAAATGCTGAAAGCGATTGCGAGAAGAAGAGAATTATCCAACATGTGACACGTCTCCGTCCCTGCAGAGAGCTGACCGCAGAAGACCAGATTGCTTTGCTCAAGTCCAGTGCCATTGAGGTGATCATGCTGCGCTCGAATCAGAGCTTCAACCTGGAAGACATGTCCTGGAGCTGTGGTGCACCTGACTTTAAATACCAGATCAGTGATGTCACCAAAGGTTAGTGTGAAGCCCTGTGTGTTTACAGATGGACTGCTCTAAAGGGCGGCTTGTGTTCAAGACCACCTATATGCTCAGTGCCTTTTTCCTCCAACCCAGTAGGAAAAAGAAAAACAGTTGTGCTTGTTAAATATTAACACTTTCATGTTGAGTTTGAAGTAAACGTCTGTCTCCTAAAGAGGCACCCATATCATTAGTGTTGGACTACAGATAAAGTTACTGGCAATGGCCTGTGTACACACCCTTAGGCCAAAGATGCTAATGCGAGTAGTTCTGAAAAACCAGTCTTACTTATCTTTCAAAGTCCCTGTGGACAAGGCTTTCATTTGCCTTTCAAAAAGGATCCCCCTCTTACTGGGATCAAGCAAAGAATGTCACTCCTGACCTGCTCACTACAGAACAACCACTGTCTGAAGCAGGATAAGAACCTCTGTTGTGCTCTTCTTAAAATATCATTGAGTATGTGACACAAATATGGCTTGAAAAGATGTCTCCTCATGAAGCACATGTCTTTTGAACTATGACACCTTCACTGGGAAGAGAAGAAGGTTTACAGAAAATGTTTTTTAAAGAGGATAGATACTTCATTTTGATGTACAAGGCTAGTGCTAAAAGAAAGTTCAGTGTTAAAATTTTTCCTGGTCCTGGAGAAAGTTGGCAAATCTTCAGAAAGCATCGAGGCCTGCCACTAGAGGAAAGCAAGCAGACGCAGTCACAATAACAAGCCATAAACGTTTGTGGTGTGACCTTTGGCTCGCATAAATTTACATAAAGAAGGTGGCCATGTCTGTTGCCACGTGGTGATGTAACATTAAATAAGTAAACATCTAAATGGTTAAGAATGTCCCACTTCTAAACTTTGCTCACTTTTCAGTGTCCCATCACTGGAAATAAAAAATCTTACAATTTCAATGTTACTATTTTGTGTACTAAATGTAATGCGTTTTGATGATTTACCGCATATGTTGTATATTTGATGCAGTACTTAATCCAGTTCGAACTAAAGAGGTAAAATAGAGGAGTATAGAAGGATTTTGTCTTCCTGATTCATGTGATGGTTGACGAACAATGTGATTCATAACCACCATCCGCTGGAATGGAGTGTGGTACAGGATTCTGATCATATAAATCCACTTATGTTAACGCCAAACTGCTATGATATTGCGTTATGTTATGGCATTAACATTGAGACCATTGATTATAAAAATCCATAGAGCAAAGTGAAGTGATGGTGAGTAATTGTAGCAATCCCCCGAGGGCTCTTCCTCTTTGATAGTTTGATTCTGCTCACTGATATGTTGATCCTTTACAGCGGGCCACACTCTTGAGCTGTTGGAGCCACTGGTGAAGTTCCAGGTGGGCCTGAAGAAGCTCAGCCTAGATGAGGAGGAGCACGTTCTACTAATGGCCATCTGTTTGCTCTCTCCAGGTACTGTAGCTAGAGATGGAAATATGTGGCGAGCCATCTAGAATCACATGTCGTCCTTAGTCCGAGGCACAACAAACGTTTTACGCTCTTCCTCGTTTTGTTGTCCACATGACATAATTGGCATAGTGAAGCCTCCTGAGTTGCTATTTGTAGTTTTGCGCCTCTTGTAAGAAAGAACTTTGCAGTAGATTTTGTACATATATTATATATTCTCAGCTGTGCAATGAAGCAAGCATGTGTAACTAAATAGATGTTTGCATCGCTGAGTGTGAACAAGGCACCTCATTAATGTGGCCTCTGCGCTCTCCCTGGTCTAAAATTAACAAGTCACCTGACTGGAAAGTCCTAACTACAAATGAAGGTAGACATATTGGTCATTTTTATTTTATTAGCGTTATTTCACAGGAACGATTGTGTGTGTGTTTTTCTTTTACTTTGAGCCGTTTGAATATTGACTACAAATAGGTTGAGCCTCTTCCGCTCTCTGCTGCAGACCGCCCAGGTGTGCAGGATCACACAACGATCGAAGCTCTTCAAGACCGACTGTCCGAGACCTTGCAGGCCTACATCCAACTTCACCACCCTGGAGGGCGTCTGCGGTACGCCAAGATGATCCAGAAGCTGGCCGACCTGCGCAGCCTCAACGAGGAGCACTCCAAACAGTACCGCTTACTGTCCTTCCAGCCGGAGCACAGCATGCAGCTCACCCCGCTAGTGCTGGAGGTGTTTGGCAGCGAAGTCTCCTAGAAGCCTCTCCCGAAACTCGGCTGTAAAGAGGTGGAAGGTGGAGACAAACCCCCCCGAGGGATGGAAGGAGGGAGCTGAGAATGTGCTGAATGGATTAAAAGCAGGTGTGGCGTACGGAGCTAGTGGAGGATAGAAAGCTGAGTGTGTGTGCGTGCGTGCCTGTGTGCTTGTCTGTGTATGCGTGCGTGGGACTTGTATATGAGTAAGACGTGTATGTTAGTGTATAGGCCAAGGTTATGGTGAGAGCAAGCAGATGTTAAGTGACAGTAAACAAGGGAATGTCATATAGTACAAATTAAGCTATTCATATAACATCTGCCTATGTATACAGTGTTTTGTACATATTTAACTCGACAAACAGCTGCTTTAAATGCCTGGACATTTTGTGTGCGCACATGCGATGCGCACACCAACACAACATGCATTCTCAGTTATTCATTTAGCCATTCAGTTGAGCTACCTCTTGGTTTTACTGGGTTTTCTATCCACATCACCTATGTGAAACAGTACAGATCAGACACAGCACAGCTTATATATCAGTACCAGTGCAAAAGCAGTGCCTGCACATTACTTGGAACTTTTGGTTATTCAGAAATCATGTCTTTTTTTGTTTTTTTTTTATTAGTTTTTTTGACCTGCTTCTCTCCAAGGCAGCATCTTTATATGACTGTGTACAATTCAAACACACGCCTTTCACCAAAGGTATGGTCAACTATGTTTTTTTAAAAAGCTTTCAGATTCTAAAAATAACCTTGCTGCTCCATGGCTCGCTTCACTCATGCAGCCAAACGGCGAGTTGTCTGACAAGCCTCAGAGCGTATGAAGGAAAGTATCGTTATAGAGATTTAAAGTGCAGGATAGAGCATATTCTGTTATCCATTGAGGTTTTAATAGGAACGTAGGGTGGTCTGGTTTTGAGGTGAGAATTAGCCACTAAATGTGTTAGCTACTTTTACACTGCTAATTATCAATCAAACCAAGCCAGCATTATGGCTTGATGCTCTTTTTTGAAATATTTTATATTCTTGTCTTTGATTTAAATTTGTTTATTTCCTTGTTAATAATTAACTGCTATCACATGTATCCTGAGCACTGTTAAACCACAGTTTATTCAACCCTATGTATTGCTATACAGTTTCTATTTTGTCACAGATTTAAAAGGGCTACAACGCCAAATCTAACTGGAATGATCAATGTAGGCCAAAGCAAGGGTCCTGCCTTCTTAATATATAGCTGCATACTACACGTGGACTTTGCATTGACATGGATATAACTGCAATAGGTGTTTTTTGATTTATACATCATTTCACCTCTAAAACAATTCCATGAATTGTTCCTCTTTTAGTATACAGTAAGCTCGGTGGGCAGAGAGCTTGGTTAGCTGCTTCAGACCTCTACAGATATCACACCCCTTTCGTTTCTGACTGGGAAGTGGATTTTCTAGAATGTCTGAGGGCCTGGTTGTGGTGGTGGTGCTGTGCACCTCCACACCCTGACCCTCCTCGTTTGATGATGTATGCTGCGCAGCCCTCTAGTGGCTGCATTTTGTAAATACCAGGTATATATCAAAATATGTGTGTGTGTGTGTTTGTATATATATATCTATATCTATATATATGTAGATATATATATATGTATGTATACATACAATATTTTGATCATTTGTATATGATTATGTCTGCCGCTGTACATAGGGCTTTTTACCCAGACAGATATATGCAATTACAGTTGACCATAATTTTGTTCTAAACTATTATCACTATGTTCTGAAACACTATTTTGGGGTTTTGTCATTTTCTTTATTTTTATTTTTTTGTTTATTTGTGGTAGAAACACTTCAGAAACTAGTCAAACAGGGGCTGCTTGTGTGTTTGACACAGTCAGATTCTCATTTGTTTTGTGACATAAACTTTCAACGGTTCGTTTCCAGAAAGACGACAAACTGTTCTCAAATATAAGCCATATAGATCACCAAGCCAGCTGAACACCTGTTATATTACAGTACATCACAATGATGACTCCAGAGCCTTGGGAATATCCATTTTATTACCTACTAAATGTTAATAGTATTTATCTGTGGCTTTAGGAGCTTGTATATGATAGAAACTCGCCTTCTCTCTGCTGTCAGTCATCTTTGGCTTAGCTTCATTCGGCAGCATCTTAACAACATATTAACCAAACTGCCAAGAGACTTTAATCACTTGTATGCACAGGCCAGTGCTCTATGCTCGCTGCTTGTGGGATTTGCATAAAATTAAAGGAGGTGATGGTGAAGGAAAAATGCTTAGTCCTGCCAAGTGCACATGTCAGAGAACATCCATTTAGACACGGCCTTCGTCTCTATAGACAGAGGTAACGATGCGAGGAAGCCCGTTTGTTGTCCAGCCTTCCTCACACGACTGCATGTGGAAGTGTGTGAGGTTTGCTTTGTTCAGTTTAGCCCTCATGGATGATTTTTTTCTCCAGTTTTTTTCCCCCCTCACTCTTCTTTAAGTCATCTTAATGAAAGTCCATTCTTTGTCACTGTGGCTCTATTTTACCTCTAATCTGTCACTGGGACTAAATGCAGCCTGACAGGCGGGGCCTTTTTTTCCACATTAATCTTCATAGCACAAACAGGTAACTGTTTTTGTAATGTTCCTCTTCTCACGCAATCTTTAGTTGTATTTACATCCTTGATATCTTTTAAATCATATAATTAAATTGATTCATTTCAGACATCCCACAAAATGACCCTGCTGTGATTTGAGTAGTGGAAGCTCGAGTGTCTTTAGGCAGCACCACTCGTATGTATGTGTCAGTTTGATGAGGGGTATGATGTGCTTGGTTACTGAACACTGAAGTTTTGAGAAGTCTCCATGTTGTTCTTTTTTTTTCTAAATACATACCTCTGTATGTAGGGTTTAATCTAGTTTTTTTCCTGCTTTTGAGGTGCAGTGTTGATTTGTGTTTGTTAGATACAATTGGAGGTTTTGGTATAAATGTAAGTGCCACAGGGAGAGTTCCCTCAACACTAGAACAGGGTAAAAAGAGGAGTTGCTCTTGATTTAGGGTTTGATAACTGAACAGGAAAGCTCTCGAGGATGTGTTATAGCTACTAACTGAAGATGTAGATGTGATAATTCATGGTATCAGTACAACATACCATCAGGGGAATTAAGAAAGATCCCATCTTTAACTAAATATTGGATTAGATATGTATTTATTTTTTACTTTTAATTTCTTTTCAAATTTTTGTTTTATATGCCATCCCAAAATCATGCAATACAGTAAATGTGAGTTTAATGCATCATCAGAGTTTCCTGTTTGGTTTTATCATGGTAGGCTGCTCAGAATCTGTACAGATTCCCACAAGAACACCAATGAAACACAGTAACAATGCCTGCAATATACAACTCATGGTACACTATCACCAGCAAGCTTTACAGTTTTCATGTTCTTAAGACATTTTTGAAGTTTTTGTATAAATGGCCATTACAAATCCTGTCTGAGAAAAACACGTGGAGTATTATCATTTACACCAAACGTTTGGCCATTTTTCATGCAAAGGATCCCTATTTTTTAGCTCTTATTTTCTGGACAGGCATTGTAATGGATTCAATCTAATGTAGTTCTTACAAAAAGGAGCGTCCACAATGGATGTACACCATAATCTACCTAAAAAATCTACCTCTGTTGGCTCAGATTTTGCTTTAGCATTAAGCATTTGCCTCTGTTTTTACTTTTATATTTGTATTCATGTTGGTATTTATTGCTGTCTAATGAGTCATACTTCAATGATTACCTCAGAGATATCTCACAGGTTTGGGAGAGTCCAGCTAATGAAGTCATTCATAGTTTGTTTTTGGTTGTGTTGTACCCTCCACCCTTTTTCTTGCTTTTCTTTTTGTTTGTTTTGTTTTGTTTTTTTCTTAAACGCACAAAATACAAAGCGTGGTTATGACATAGTGCCTGCACTCTGACCATCTGGACTCTTGCTAGGACGAGGCTGCACTTACTCCAGAAGCGGCATTCTTTTCTGCATCTCCGTTCTCTACTTTGATCATGTATTCATGTGGTTTTCAGTAACAGATGTAGTTAACCCTGCTGCCTTGTTGCCAACGTCTGCAGTATCTTCACATTTTTAAGGGCAAATTAAAGAGGATGGATTTCAGTGTGAATGCAGCTTAAAAAAGGCAACGACCTGAAAGAGCCTGCAGCAGAAGGAGAAGTGAGAGTTGTGTTTATGCCCCATTTAATCCTGGTTTCATGACGGGGGCACATCTTCCTACCTGATTTTTTTTTTTACATTCATTTTCTTCATTTTCTCCTCGCGTATTCCTCTCTCCTTCTGTTGTAAAGTCTTCTCCCACACCTTTGTCATTCCCTTCCAACGTTTGGTTAAACTGGGGGAATTTAAAGGCGTGACATCCTCAGTATCCATGCAATGCTGCTTTTATCTTGAGTGCTGCCAAGTTGCGTGTAATTGACACTACATACCATGAACATCGTTCAAAGTGTCTGTCCCAAGTGGAGCGCCAGGCTTCATTGGAACGTTGTGCAACTAGTGGTGCTCATTGGGAAAAAATATTCCATTATCCTTGTATCATAGTACCAGAGCAACAACTCACTTCAGTGAACTGCAAAATCAAGTTCCCTTGTCTTCGTGTCAAACTGCTTCAGGTAAACACTGAATGAAAGTGGAGCAACTTTATTGATCAGTGAATACTGAGGAACAGTGTAGCCTTTGGCACATCTACCCTGAGCTGTGTGCCATAACATGACCCTTTTAATGTAGGGGAGGGTGTAAACAATGCTGGCTTCAGGCGTTCCTCGGATGAAATGGAAGGTTGTCTTATTTAGAGATTGGCTTTACTTTTACTAGTATTCTGTCAACCACGAGTGTCGATCTGTTTTATAGAGATAAATTAGAATTTGGAATTTAATTCTTTCCCTACATTGTAAAGCTAAATTGTACCATGGAGAATTTAAATGCCTGAACAACTAAATGGACTTAATATAATGTTTATAACACATGTATATCGATCAGGCTACTAGCCATAAGCTGCCTGTGTAGGTCGGCATGAGATGGCACCATGTATCAAGACATTTAAGTCATCTAAATTCTAATGTAATTTCAGTTTATCTTTTCTTTAATTATTTTCTTTTTTTCTATTATAATTTACTGTTAATGTAATTTTATTTTGTTGGATGTTTTGCAAATAAAAATAAACAGTTGTATATAGCAGTGGGCTTCTGTGTTATCTGTTTTACAAATCAACAGTGGGAAAAGATGTGAACTTGGCAAGATAAAAAGATTGGACATCTTATGAAGACATTTGTCAAAGGTTAGTGCAGTAATTTCCTGGTAATTGAAAATATGTTAATTGAAGCCCAATAGGTGTTGGAAAGATTTCCAAGTTTGCTTTTGAGAGGAATTATAAAAGTTTCACTACAATGGCCAAGAATCAAGGACAGAATGGTCAGATTTTCAAAAAAATAAAGAAAATTTAAAACGTAAAAAAAAATGCACCGTGATGAAATTAAAATGAAAAACATGAAGTACAGAATAAAACAAGGTGTGATGGTGAGGACATGCATTTCTTCTACGCTGTGAATTCTAGGTCTGTACTACGGACAACTGAAGGTCTTTCTCTCTACTTTTTTTGAAAAGCTTTACACCTCTTATTTAAAATTCTTCTTCAATTCTTAAAAGGTCTGTCCTACTCCTCACTTTCCTATGAAGCTTTTCTGAATGTCGCAAATATGTCACTAGAGGGCACCGTTGCTCATTACAAATCCCTGTACCCTCTCATTGGCCTATTGACCTCTCAGATTGCACACTGAGGTCAGGCATACACATTTAAGTTCATTTGGGTCGTACTGGACAACCTGACAACCTAAACTGTGGCATGTTTACTGAGGCAAACCAGTGCAGATTAACTGCCACAACAGGCATATATCAGGACCCATCTGACATCCGTGCAATATGTCGGAAGAGATTTGAGCTCACCTCAGCTCATATCTGCCTGGCTGGACATGTAAAGAGTGAGATTGTGAGAGCCTGGATGTGTAGGAGGAACAAATAAAAGGTTATCAGAGAGATCCAGTCATTGTGCGACAGTTAATTGTCAGCTCTGGGACGAAGCAGGGGCACTTCTTTTGCCTGCTGATAAGGTTGTGCTCGTGCGGTCTTGCAAGCCGTTGCATCTGTGTACGAGGTTAGACGAAGGAAAGAGGGGCTCTGGTTGCAGCAAAATCCATTAGGTGAGGGCTGCAGTGTGCGCCAGGAGCAACACAACATGCAACCGCTGCCAATTCACATCACTCATTCACACTGAAAACAGAAAATGTATGCATTTTTCACTGGTCTAAGAGTGGGGTATTCACATTTTTATCAGATTACTTAGATACTGGATCACTTGACTTTTATTTGAAAGCTGCTTAAGACGTCTTGTCAGAAAAACGTTTTAAAAAACCTCCAAAAAGGAATTCATACCTTAGAATAATGAAAAAATGAACATCCTCGGCCTGAACTGCACTTTTAAAACTGTCCAGAGTTTGTCTGAGATCATGTTCTGATAACAGGAAATTAAAATAACAGTTTTTTGTTTGTTTTGTCAAAGGGTGACTGAACGGAGCACAAAGAGGAAAGAGCCAAACACGGCAGAGGTTGTATCATTACTGTGGAGCTATCCCGCTTCCCTTAGTACTGAGGCAGTAAACACATCAAAGGAATGATTCAATCAAGAGCATCAGGACAAGAGCTGTCACAGAGCGTCAGAAAACTTGGATCAGATTGAAGATCCTGTTCCTTTCATCTGGAGCGGCACAACAGAACCTCTGAGAGGCCAGCTATCTTTCTCCTTATTTTTAACCAGGGGCAGATTTTCTGAGCTTTACTTCACTGTTCTGTTACATTCTCACTGTTCTAAACAGTGTTTTATTGAACTTTTTTTAACCTAATAAGTTTAAGACATATCAGTTAAGTACAACTGAACTGAAATTCCCATCCTCAGGTCTTCAAAAAGGGTAAGTACTGATTGATGTGTTTAGAAGAATTATCTTTAAACTAAGATCATAAGAGAGGTAATGCATTACAGCTTGTTTATGTTTTCCCCTGAAAAGTCTTCAAAAACTATTAGAAAATGCTGTTATAAGGATCTATATCTGAATCACACATAAGGTGATTACAATGCATTTCCAGACCTTTCATCTCTGGCCGTGCTTTCACGACAGCTTATTAGTTGGTTCACAGGTCGCCTCAGGACAGTTTCTCGGAAAGGCAATTCTTTATTCGTTTTTGTTTTTTTGGGTGAGGCAAACGACGGTCATGGCTTCCAGATAAAGATTAGATCGGAGCGTCTTCAGTGTGCAAGCATAACGGGTCGGTCTTAAAAAGCATGTATTTCTGAGGGTATTAATAAGGATGGGCGGTGCCCTCATCGGTCACTGATACTGCACCAGCAAATGTGCACACTGATAGTGCGAGTGTTGGACTCTTGTGGGCCAGCTTGGAGTATTAGTGTTCAGTTGCTGCATAGCAGCCTGCAGGGGGATGTCAGTTGTGACTTTCCAGTAATAACAAGGGCGTGTTGTTTTCTGTGTGCATATCTCTTGTATGTCTGTGTGTAAGACAGAGAGTTTTATTTCAAGCTAAATGGGCAGTCACAATGAGAAGGCAAAGTTGGATCAGTAATGTAAAGCTCGCGCTACACATTCGATGTCAAAGAGGAAAAAGAGAAAAGGCCCCTTCTTCCTCTTTTCTACAGATTTAGTGCCTACTCGAGACTCCTTGGATGCCCTTTATGCAAGTCATCCCAATATCATTAGGACTAAACCCACCATGTGGTTTTGGTTCAGAATGCAAAGAACGCACGCATGGCCCATGAATGTTCCTCCACTCTCAGGCCCTCTGTGGGGCAAAATAACTGTCTCTGCTGTCCCAGAGTGAGAGGAGGAAACACATATGAACAGAATATCAGTAAAACTGCACTTTACGAGACGCTGAGAAACCAGACCGGACTCAGAGTTCCCATTAACATGCTAGAATTGAGCCGGTTTAAGATATGATGTTAAAAAGACTCCACAAAACACATGTTGACGAGACTGAGAAGAAAACATTGGAATGAGGACTATTTTCCTTTTTTTAATCCATGATGTTGTTGTGTTCTTCTGCCTTTCGAAGCAAAAGAAACTGTGTTTGTGTGCATGAGATTCCGTGGGTGTAAGGAAGTGTTCTCCTTGGAAAATAATCGCTGCAAAGTTTAGTTAATGGCCAGACATTTCCTTCAGGTTTTCCCGTGCCCTATATTTATACTCTCGACGTGCACACACGCATACCACTGTGTTTGTTCACTTTTTAGCCTCTTCAGTCATGTGGTTTCTATAAAAGCCCCAATTTTTATTATAGGAGGAGTTTGGGTGGAAAGTTGGAAGAAGTACTAATTTATTTCTCAGGTGTTGTCAATAAACAGAGATTTAACTTGAATGGTGGTTTTCATTGATTGAGGTATTTGTTGTTTATGAAGTCAAATGAATGAAGTCTAATGAAGTGTGCCCAGAAGACACATATCTTATATCATGGGATAAATCCATACCCTTTTTCTATCAGTTATTTATATTCTATATGTCTGATGGTGTGCAGAATCTGGTCTGAGAATGTCAACATGCAACACATCTCTGGCTGACAAAGATCACGTTATTTGTCAAGACTTTTTCAGCATAAGTCAAGTCGTGTTTTTCATCTTATTTCCTTAAAGGTTACTGGTTTCATTCTCCAGAAGTGCCTGAGAAATCTGACAGTGAAATTGAAAACAGAGGCTTTTAACTAAATGGCTGTAACAAAGTCGGGCTTGATGTAACAACCGACAACTCACTTCTCTGCCATGAAAATAAAAATTCATGCTTTTAGAACGGGAAACAAAGTAATTTACTCTGTGGAATCCCATTTGAGCACATTGTGACACCCTGGGAGCTTATCGTTGAGTTTTTTCATGGCGTGGCAGGAGCAGAGACATGGAGTTACCTTACTTTTGATGGTTTTCTCATCTTGGGTTTCAGCTGTTAGTTGTTCTTGGTCTCACCATGCAAGTGGATGACAGTTGAAAATAGTCCCTTAAGTGACTAAATGAGTTGGTACTTGGTGTGAAAATCAGATTAAGTACCACCTACATGGTGTTTGGAAAAAAAGTCAAAGTTTTCACTGTATGAAAACGAGAGTAAGTTTCTAGTTCAAGTAAATTCCTCCGCATGTTTTGCACATTTTCCACCGCTGACTTTCTAAGTGTCTGGTGCTGGTACCTTGTCTTACTGTAAATGCTCGTCAATGTTTTAAGTGTTAAAACTCATTTCTGTTTAGGAATAATTTGATTTTTTTTTAACTCATGTTCACAATGTTTTTATGTCAAGTACATTTTAAGTCTCAAAAGGCTCTCGTGAATAGATAATACAGTCGATGCTGCAGAATGTTTGCTCCAGCAGCGATAGTCCTGAGTTTGCCAGCCACTTCCCAATTACCAGTTTAACGTTTTTCACGAATGTCACGTTTTCTTCAGAGCTAGTTGTATAAAAAAGAGAAAATGTGAGCATCTTTGTCCTGATGGCCCATTTCCCCTTGATTGCCTTGGTTCATTCATTTTGTTTATCACCAGATTACAATTTATCTAATTTACCTCAGCCATACCATATATTCTAACATGGTGAAATGAAAGGTTTAAGATGACAGTCGCATTGGGTTTATAAGATTAATAGGAATGTTTTTAGAACTTACATAATTAACAATCATTTGGTTTTATATTTCCCACTTATAATTGAAACTTTTTTTCTTAGAATATTTTAAAGTCTGTTTTTTAGGTAGATGTACAGGTTCTTAGTTTTTACCTGATGCCCTCAACTAGAAGTTTGAAGAACCTTTTAGATGATTGAAATATTTGGATGTTTTTCCAAAAATCTAAAAATGGATAGTTTAAAAAGCAACCAGACTCTTGTCCAACGGACAAGAAACCCTGAAAACTTGCAAATTGGAATACAGTGAATCTGCTTAGATATGTTGCACTGCACGATAATCCAACTACCGAAAGCTTCTGACGCGGGGGTGTCTATGAAGATGATCTTAAATGTCATTGTGCTGTGCTACACCTGAATGTCTCTGTGGTTTCCTGAACATCTAACATCTCAAACTTCACGCGAATATGCACACAGGAGCTCGGTCTCACATTGAGCACACAGAACTGCCGTGTGATGAGCCGCGTGTCACATGTGAGTGGGTTTGAAAACCAACCAAAATATGTCACAATCAGTTATCTTATTGGAGTGTACGTGTTTATATTTATGTTTTGCCATGTTTGTAAAATATTAGTATAACTTGTCTTATGGTGCTCAGCTGATTGTGAAGGCACACTCAAGGTGCTCAGGATGAACAATTTTGCTGGTATTGACTTACCAAAGATGTATGTATGCAAAACTGATGTGATGAGCCCAACTCCATTCTCCAATCTCCCAGTGTCCTTTTGTGCCTCCAGATGTGGCCTGCTGCTGATGTTAGGAGCAACACATCATCCAGCACACATCCAGTCCCACTAACTTACAAACACTCAGGTCAGTTTGTTCTCTGGATATATCATAGATACCCACAGAATATAGACATATCCATAACAAATTCTTAAAAGAGAAAGCAGGCGTATACACTTTGCTGTAAGATTCCTCTATTATTTTGTCTTTTCTATGGTTTGCTCTTTTCCATCAGACAATATTAGTGTATCAAGTGGAATTATTGAGCTTCATGGGACCATTTATTCACTCGGCTGCCCCACTGAGGGTTTCTGCCCAACTCTGGCCCTGACAGTAAGAGGCCTACCTTTCTTTTATCTGGAAAACTGCCGCGTTTAGGTTTATTTTGTTAATATGCTATTGATGACAGCCTCATCAGCATTTAGGACACTGGTGTCGTTTACACTTATGGAGATGTTACCTCAGAAAGAATTTGATCAGTTGGTTATTTTTCTTTGGTTAAGTCTGTGCTTCTAGATTCTTTACAAAAAAGTCTAATTGATTTGAGGCTATGCAAATTATTTTACTAGCTGTTTTTTGATTGGTTGTTTTTTTAAGCTCTTTTAGGATGCTTACAATATTTGTTGGGGTTCTGGATTGTTCTCAAATGCATTTCTTCTCTCAAGCTGGCCAGACTGGAAGTCTCTGTGTTGTGTTGTTGACTTTTTGCACTCACTTAAGTTGTCTGGGGGTATTTGTAGTGTATCAACAAAAAATGCTGTAACTCCCACCAGATGAAAGGCAGTGAACGTCCTGGTTAGGTTGCCCCCCGTAACACAATGAAACACCATGCATGCTCCCTCTGGATTCTGATGTTAGTTTCTATATACACACCTCACACTCCATCCATTCCTATCAGTTCTCCCAAACTATTTTGTTTCATTTTGAAATGTGCAGCTATGGTTTCTTCTGCTCTGTACTGTATAATGTTTTATTGCTGGTGAAAGCCACAAGGGCATGTTGCGCAAACCCGATAATTGTGAGTCAGACGTGGTCTGAAAGCATGTGAGGTGTGTGACGATTGACGCTGCGTGTTCACATTTCGGCAACAGGACTTTTTCTCGGTAAAAACCACAGACTGATCACAGCTGGAGGCAGGGGAGCACCTGTCACCTTCCTTATCAGCACTGTGGTCAACTTGCCCTACATTCAAATCTAACACAGCGGGGGGTTAAGTCCATGAGCAAGGGGAGACTTCAGAGGCTGCAGCAACAATGCTGTAAAAGTCATTAGAAAACTATCCTGTATTCATGATAGGCTGGGCCTTGGTCTCACACTTCTCAGTATATTTACATACCACGTAACAGATACCTTTCATTCACACTGTAATATATTTTTGAAGCTTTTTTATACTATTCTAACACAGCAAATATGTTTTGGTTGTATGCTCCAAAGATGATAGAAAATGAGTCTGTCTTAGACTGGGTACCCCGAATATGCCTGTGACCAAATTACCACAACTGACCTCAAGCTCACATCAAAAGGGACATGTAATCAAATATCAGTCCAAAAAACTAGTTTCCTAATTTGATTTTATCCGTTATCAGTGATCTTCTTTTTTCAGCTTTAGCTCCCTGCAAAGAACCTGTGTCCCATTATACTTCAGTGGCAGCATTCCAACGTTTACCCTACTCGCACACTGATTTTTCAGCCTCTTCCTTTATAAAAAGAGACTTTGTTTCTGGAAAACCCTTCTTTGATGGAATCACGGTAGACGTGAAGTATCCATAGTTTCTTCAGCAGAAAGACAAATAGGATTTTTCTGAACAATGAACCCGGTCATCACTAAACCTGCTTTTCCCATTCCTGTCTGTTACTGTTTTTAATCATCAAAGATTTGAAGCCTGCATAATTTAATAATTTAAAGGAAAAACCAAGCAAACACACTTCCAATAAGAATTCTTTCACAACTAAAGGATTAAATGAACAAGACTTAAACGAGATAGTGCAGGTGGCCATTGTGTAGTTGTGTATGATTGGGTTTGTGTGCATACTGTGGTTATTGAGGGAGCATTTCCGCCAGTGCACAGGTGCACTGTGACATGTAGCCCCTGTGCTACTTTGATCTCAGGCACACACATACCCAGCAGCAAGTACACTTTAGATGCTGAGATAAGTGTCTTCTTCATCCAGTGTGGTGGTATTTTTTGGGAGGAGGGGATTTCACGTGAAGTGAGGGCTGAATATTTCTTGGTAAAATGTGCTCATGCAATCCAGGTGTTCTGACAGTGGGTGTCAAATTTCTAGAAAGACTCAAAGAGAGCAAATGAAAACTCAGTGATCTCTGGAACTGATATCTTTGTCAAAGATGTCACATTTGTTTAATATTTGTGCCCCTGTTATATTTGTGGAACCGTGGTCTTCTGGCTCTATCTTATGATGTTTGTGGTTTTGCAGCACAACTTTTTTTTTTCTAAGGCTTTTCTATTTCACACTGTGCAGGCTGAGCAAAACACTGTTTGTTTTCAGAACTACAGTCCTGCCACAATCAGCCAAATGCAGATGCTTTCTAGCTTAGAGATACAGGCTGTTACTACATCGCTAGGATGTAACCTACAGATTCATATTTAGTCCACATCTCCCCCCATAAAGGGATAACAAACTGATTGTTAATGTGAGAAGTTATATGGATAAGGATCCTGTAAATCTGCAGATCAATGTCAAGTTGTAGTCCAGAAACAAAATGAAAAGCCAGCACCCTCACAGTCAGTGTGACTTCATGGTTTTTCCACCTCCTCCCACACGCACACAAAGGGTCTGCAGCTTGTTGTCCTTGCACTGGACTTGTTCATTCAGTCTCTCTGAGGCTCTGTTCAAGTTCCCAAGGCTGTTTCATTACACAGAGCCCACTTAATAGGAGGCACATTGACCCGACTGTGAATCAGTTCTGCAACAGCTGAGCAAAACATCTGCTGAGCTTCCAGTCCCAGCCAGAAACATTCTGGAGCTGATTAAGACCGACGTTTGACTTAAACCGATAAATCTGTTGATACCAGAAAGTCCACCCTCTCCACATATTCTGACTCGGAGAGTCCCCCACACCGACCCCACCCTCTAGGAACTCCACCACCTCTTTTCATAATTTCTTCTATGGCTGTACCTCACCCATCCCTCTGAATCAACTGCCCCCACTCCTCTGTTTGGCCCCCATCTATACAGCTGTTCCTTTGCCTCATGTTGCACATTCTTTAAGTCTTTGGCTGTCAGGGACCCATTACGCTCCTTCCTGCTGTGTGTATGTGTGTTTTTGTATATGTGAGAGAGAAATAGGCGCTCTCACAATTTGAAAGCCTGAAAGACAGAGTACAGCTGCATGCAGTGCAGACCCCTCGTATACACCTAAATACACCCATCTGTCACCCCAGCTGTTTGTCTCTCACCAATTACAGCAGGCCCTTCTCGTCCTATGCTTCCAGTCCTCTCCCCCCTGGGTCCCATAAGCACCTTCCTACTCCTGCTATTTTTAGCTCGTCTCAGTCAAACAGAGTCAAGGGCCCCTTCACGGCCTAATCACGGCATCCATCATGAAACCACTGCCTTCATATTTTCAGTACTTGACCTCCCCTTTCTTTGTCTTGCATTCTTCAAACTTCCTCTCACTGTCCTCCCCATCTTTTAGGCACAGACTCAGGTAATATACTTGGGAATGCTAAACAAAGGAAAAGTGCAACACAAAAACAGGCACCGATCCGACAAACAACAAAGCAATTAGCCAGTGTTTGGTCTGGCTGGAACAGCCATGACCTTTCAGGAAACTCCCCCTTCCTGTCTGAGACGGGTCAGCTCGCTGCTCAGGCAGATTGAAAGCCGAGAAGCACAGCGACCAGTGGAAGCCTGAAACCTGCATAAGTCCATTTTACACGGTTGGTGAATGTGTTTCTTCAAGAGGTCACCACAGCCTTTGTGGTCTACACAGCAGCAGCGCTGTTTGTTGTTTCAGCTAATGAACCTCATAGATTTTTTTTTCCAGCTGACAAAAACTGAATAGTTTCAAGTACTGAAAACTGTCAGATTTTAAAATCTTGTTTACCTTGAGTTAAAAAAAGAATGAACAGGTCAATAATGTTCATAGTGTGCTTTTACTAGCCATAGATCTCCAAAGTTGTTCAGAAATACATAACAAGTTAAAACTATAGTAAAATTAGTCAACAGCTTGCAGCACATAATAAATCCACAAGTCCATTCAAATCTTATGTTAGTCATCTCCAGCATTTGGATTATTCACTCCGAGATTACTTTGTTTAAAACATTATATTACAGTGTCCATCTAGAAATGATTAAAATAAAAAAGTTAACTGTGAACAGAGAAAGAACTGCTGTTGTTTGAGAGGTCAGAAACTATTGATGGACAAAGTTGCAAAGATTTCTTGATCATTGCTAGTAGTAACAAAAACTTGCGTATGCTTATTTAAGACAGGTTAAATAGTAATGTCAATGTTTTCTCAAATGAGGAGCCAAGAAATTATTGAGTTGTTAAAACTATTATTAAAAGTATTATTAGTACCACAAAGAAAGAACTAATCTGATTCTGCTGCAACAGAGAAGGGTTCCCAAAAAGATCTTATAAATGCTTCTAAATGCATGAAGTAGATAAAGTTTAAGTAGATAATGGGGAAAAAGATGGTCATTCACAAGCTGATAAGCTGTGTCCAGCATTTTCCTCTTTTTGTGACTTGTCTCAACTGCTTTAGCAGATAAAGGTGCCCCCCTTTTCCTCCTGTTCCTCCCCGCGCTGATATTTGGGGACTTTTAACAGCCACCTCATGTTTCCAGATGATGCAGATCCCATTGTATTCCTCAAGGACTCCTAACCTGCTTCTTATCAGCTTTGACGTCTTTTCTTCTTTTCGCTTTTTCCTCTGTGTACTCCAAAAGGAACAGGTTAGCTATTTGTATCAATTCAGTGAGAGGCGGATTTCACCAGATTGTGAGAACTTTGGTAGTCCAGCATTTGGAAAGTTAGCTCAATAAATACAGCTTGCTGCTCCTATGAACATTGAAATTGACAAAAACTTAACTGGAAATGGAAATTCTTCTTTGCCACCATAATTGCCTCAAATGAGGAAAAACAAAAGATGATGGAATAGAGATGAAAAGCACTTCCTTGAATTCATGAAATACTTATAATTTTTTCTCTTTAAACTACACTATTGGTGAACTCAGATGTGTTGCTTTTATCTCATTTTCTTCACAGATTTTGAATATGTTTAAATCTCACATTGCCTTCAAAGTTTGTTTGAGGAGAAACTGAGACCAAGGAGAGCCAGCCTAGGGCTCTCTCTCACATGGCACACCGACAAAGGGTCACAACCCCCAAACATGGGTTCCCTTTGGTCAGTATGTTTTCCCAAAGGATGAAGTTACATTTGAACCAAAAAGCTAATCCATAGCTGCTTGCGCACTAGTGGAGGGAGCCAGACCACACAGCGGATGGGGTCAGATGAGTTGTCAAGCTTTAAGCTGCATTCCTCTTCTGTGAATTAAGGAAACCATAAAGCATGTACTGCCTTAAATCAGTGCAGGTTCATTTGTGCGCTGGCTTGGTTTCAGTTTGCCGTTTGTCACAGAGTTGCTTTGTCTGACTGTGGCATTGTTTTGTCGGCAGAAAAGAGGGATTAGCTCCAATTCAATAAGAGCAGAACAAAAACACCAATAATAATAACAGTATTAAGACGTTTATACTACGTTTATACTACAGAGATTACTGTAACAACCACATAGAAAAACTCATGGCATATCATAATAATGATTTAATCTCTACAACACCATACAAACGTAACACAAACACATGCAGGCTCAGGGTCAGGGTGTGTGACGATTCAAAATATTATATTAATTTTGGGAAAATTGTAAAAAATAAAATAAAAATACAAACAAATACCTTCAATGTTTTTTTTTATTTTATTAGTTGAGAATATTTCAGGACAGTTGTGTGTGTTTTACAAACACAACATTGGCATTTCTATTCTTTTAACATGAGGGTAATTGTCAATACAAATGTATCACAACTTTCCTTTCCTGAGCACAGGTGCTCTAATCTCTTCCAGTAACTTGCTATATATTATTTAGTAGTATATATCATATTAGAAATCACTTTATTTTTGGTGTTTGATGTTACAGTTTGAATGAATGAATAAATGAATGAATGAAGGAATACAGAGCACTTCCCAGACCACAGTGATGACAAATTTGACAATACTATACTCGGCAGCTTGTCTCATCCACTTTTATTTCAGAGGAAATGAACAGTTACCCAAATTACAGAGCTAGAAAAAGAAAGCACATCATGACGTTGTAGTGTTGGTTTGTCACTGATTGGCAACTCAGACAAAAATTACTGACGGCCGAGGCAGCTGCTTCCCCAGCTTTTGGCGAGACCAGATCACGTTGAAACTATAATTAGAAAATGTTTGTGTCACTGTAGACCTGTTCTTTGCTAAATCACCAGCTTCCTAGCTTTTACTCTGACGGAAATGTAAATGGCGGAGAGAAACATGCGGCTGTGGGTAAGTAATAACACTGAATACTTGCGTCTTATTCTATTAATTTTATTGTATTTTTTCTCCTAATTTTATGTAATTGTTATCTGGTCCATAAGGACAATTAAGCATTCAAAATGCGCTGTCATGCATGTTCTATTACCCACTTAAGTGTCTAAATACTATTAGAGAATGCAAGCAAATGTGGCCTCCATCTTATGGGCTGTGCAGAAGACAATTTAAAACATTCCACAAAATAATTTGTCTCACTTTAACAAGAAAAATGTCACACAACTGTTGCTAAATTATTTTTAGTTGTTATTTGAAGAACGTGTGATGTATTTTTCTTATATCAGTCCTGTGTACTTTGTTTGTCCTGAAGCAACACTTCCTGCTATTGTCTGCAGACATAAGTGACTACACAGTCTGGTGCGCTCTCTTTCTCTTTCACTACAGCACACACATGCACGTACACACATGTGCACAACCTCCACTGCCCCCCGCTCTACCTCCCTCCCCAGAGTTTCTCGACTTGGGGCAGCACTGCCAGAAAGTTACAGGGGGAATGATACGAGAGAGCAACTGTATCCTCTCTGAGAAACTAAATGAAAGGGGTGTGATTCAGTGCGCGAGTAAGAGAGGCAAAAAAATGAGAACAAACTAGTTGAGCTCACATGAGAGGAAGTGCGAAAGAAAAGTCAGACGCAGCCTGTAGTGTCAAGCAGTTTGACTGTGTGGCTCCGTTTGTCAGCTCACAGACGGGCTCCAGTGCTGTTCCACCACTCCCCTGTCAAAGAAGGAGCTATCTTCTCCCCAGGACAACTCGTCCCGCTGCTGCCTGGCTGGACTGCTGTGGAAACTCACAGGGACCTCTCCCTGATCGCCAGCATTAAAACCTGGTAAGAATCACCGCATTTGCATGTCCTATATATTTATGTGAAGCTATGGACAAGGCAGCTGTGCCTTGTCATTGACTTGGCTATATATCACTAGCAGAGTATGTTAACCTGTTATTTCCTAAAGACAAGATTTAAGCATTTTTACAAGCTTCAAATATGTGGAAACCGTTTATCTTTATCTGGCCTGAAGGGTGTAGTTGTTGGTATGATTAATTGTCACTGATAGACTTTGTTTTGTTTTTACTCTTATGGGTGATGCAAATGTTCTAAAAGCCATGCACAGGACAAGCATTGTGGTGATTTTCAAGTCAGGCAATTCTGAGTCCCATTTTTCTGGTTTCATTTGTTTGGTTTTCAAAAGTTTTGTTTCTCAAGATGGGGAAGGGGAGAAAATTGGAAACAGAACCACCCACCCTGGAGAACAGTGATGTCCATGAAAAATATTAAAGAGACTACAAAAGAGGACACTCAAATACACGTCATTGCACTGAACGGCTAAGGGAAAAAAGTAGATACTACTGATGAAGGGATTAGATGTTTGGTTGACAGGAAAAATGAATTAAAGAGCTGTAACATCATTGAAGTAAAGGCACTGCAAACATAAAGCAGCTACTCAAAAAGAGTTTTTCCCACAGATGCATCCGTCTTATCAACCGACTCTCGAAACGATGTGACTACTGTCATACGCTTTAACCACTTTATCAAAAAAGTGTAGAAAAAACTTTTTTAACCTCTTCCTTGTTTATTTGCTCCATCATTAATACTGCTTCATGAGCAGAAATTATCCAGTTTTTTGCTTGCTTTTGCTTTATTTTACACTCCCAGGCAGTTCCGTTTTTAGACATGTGTATGTCTAAATCTGAGCTTCTAGGGTCATCTCTGCTTTGACTGAGCAGAAGTGACAATGTATTTTGGTGACTTCTTATTAGGCTCTTCGGATATGAAAAAATTAGGAAAATAACTAATAGCAGAAACCCTGTTGAGAATGTATTGTAATCCATGGCCAGATAAAGCAGTGTGAGGGAAGAGCAAAGAAATGTCTCTCAGAGAAGCCAAACTGTATTACTAAGTCTAAAATTCTAAAGGTTTGTATTCCTGTCTTTAAGACAAATCATCAGTCTTCTGGTTTGTTTGGTTTGTATGGGTCGAGGGGCAGCAGGTTAAGGGGCCACAGACAGCTAGAAGTGGCCCTCTGGGACATAAACTCTCCCTCTCTGAGTCTCAGACCACAGCACGTTGTGTGCACTTCCACCGAGGCCACAGAGGGACTATTTAAAATGCGGTGCATTTCCTTTTAAAACCTGAAGTATTTGCTTTGGGAGCAGCATCTGGACTTTCACAAAAAAATGTGAAGATTGTACTTTTAAAAGTCATTATTTGCCTCCAAGACACTCTTTCTGTGCATATTTGTTTTCTGTGCGCTTTCTGGAACCAAACTGATTAGTAACGGTTTATTCATTCTCCAAACTGTTAAAGCACTGTGCTGACAAGATTTTTCATGACTGGAGAGGCCACAAATTGCTGTCATGTGAAGTAAGGAGGAAGGCTCTCAAGAGTAGTGGGTGATGGACTGGACGCCAGTAACTGGCCTGAAATTAGTTTAGTTCTTATCAGGTTAACATTGTGATTAATTAGTAAACATATACATGATTTGAATACCACCATCTTGTGGAAGAATCGTTTTACTACAATCGTGTAATCTAAAGAAGCAGCAGAACTTCATTGCCATGGTTCTTAGAAAAGTTTAACTTTATAGCTTCAAGATTCGCTTAAACAGAGCTGAAGGACCTTAATAGCTGGAAATATAATTTTTTTGGATAATTTTTTTGTGCCTTCTGTTTTTTCCCTTGTTTAACAGCACTGACAAAAAGATACGTTTTTTTTAAGTGTTTTTTTTGTTGATACATTTATTTTTTGACATTTCACCTGAGAACAAAAGTACTTTTAAGAACAAACTTAGATTTTACTGCCACTTTCTGAGAAATTGCCACTCCAGTTGTAAGTTTATTTTGATCCGTGTGTTCATTAAAAGCCATATGTCAAATGTTAGAAAGGTTTACACGCTTCTCTATACACCGCATTTTAAATTTTTTCCATGCTTGCTCACACATGAGTGCAAGGGCGTCGTAAAGCAACACTTTCCATCGTCACAGTCAGTTTCCAGAGAAACTAGGCGGGAGCTGAGCGCTATCTCTCTCCTCTGTGGTTACACTTTGCCTTGCTGTTAGAAGCAGAAAGGCTTCAGAGGGTACCTACTGCTGTGAGCAGCCTCCAGCACCTTCTTGGTTCAAAGCCACCACGGAGCTGTAAGCCCCAGCTTAGAGGGACCTACCTGTACATGTGCTGTGGTTTTACTGGGCTGCGTTCAAGTGATGAAAGAGCTACACACTTCCAAAACCACTTTTTTACATATTGAATTGGATGTTTTCTTTCCTTGGAGAGATATATTTCCTGATCTCACATTAACAATTCAATGATTTCTTTCTGGATTATTTGTTGTTTTTTTTGACAAACTGCACCATCTAAGTGTTCAGCTCCTCGATGCCTGATATACTTTTTAAGCGTCTTACTATTTGTCTGTCTCAGGTGAACTGTTTTGTTAAAAAAGAAAATCCAAAATGTGAAGTATGGAGAAAAAACATGCTTATGAGAGCAGTGATGCTTGATGTAAAACAATTAAATGAAAAACTGGAAGTTCAGTTGTTCAGCAACAACTATCTTATTTCATTATTTGTTCACACAAACTCTACGCTGACAGAAAATAAAAGAAGATATAGCATTTGTAGACAACTTTCCGAAAAACAGCAGGTTTGTCTGCAGCATTTTGTTTGGATTGAGTGCACAACTTTGCTGTTTTCATGTCTGGGTCTGTGTTTGAGCAATTACTTGTGCCTGTGTGGTAGGATGACCCCCTGGATAGTAAAAGAGCAGATTGTTGTTGGTCCATAGCTCCCACCCGATGCCAGGAAATCTGTCCATGTGATAACTGCACAGCTTCCACAATTCCCAGCAAAGTTCTGTCATTTCTGTCACTTCCCATGCTATTGCCGCCCCCTTTATTCACATCAAATAGTGATTATTAGGGAGATTTGTACGTCCCTATTTTCACTTTCTAATAATTTGTTGACTCCCCCCTATGTTTTCCGTCTTTGTTTTTGTTTTTCTTTTTTCTGGCAATCTGCCCTGCAACCACTGCTCCCTCCATCAGCGTATTGACTGCATTCCTTTCATTCCGACCGGCTTCCTGTGAATGGAAGAGGAGAGAGCCCCACCGGCCACAAACCTCCACCTTGGAGTCCTACCCACATATGCCACATGTGTCATTTCTCTTCTTCACTGTTCTGGGGCTTTTAAAACCCCTGTGGAGACTCTGTCAATACGCAAGCAACAGCAAGGATCTTGCAAGGAGACTTTCAGAATCTCCTTTTTAAACAGAATCTTATTTATTTCCTATTTTATTCCAAGGTGTGGATACTTTGAACTTCCTAGTCACTACTTCATTCAAACACTAGAAATGGGTCTGATAAGCTAGGGGCAAGGTGGTGATAGTTGGAAGGTAAAACATAAGAGGGGTGATCTCTATTGATGTCTGATGATGAGCTGCTGACAGAAGTAGACAAACTCTCTGCCCTGCAATTAAACTCTCACAGAGACATGTATGCAGGCTATTCATCTTGGACTTTGTTTCAAATCTTTTGCAAAAGTAGGGTCTGGTTTTGACTTGACTTCTATGAAAAATGGGCCTACAACAGCCCATGAAATTATAACAACTAAATAAATACATTTTTAGATTTAGGGTGTAATTTTCAAATAACCATGTTGGATTGGCAACTTTCAGAAAAATGCAATTTCAGGAGCAATCATTTCCAGGCGCTTTCTACATCTGCAGAAGGGAGAAGCACTGTCTAAAGAATGTGCCACTCAAAATGGAATGTTATGAAATTCAATTTACTTGAGCGTATCTCAAATTGTTCAGGCCGCAGTCGGCCCTGTGACTGTGGGATGGACTGCCAAGAGTACAAGGGAAAAGACGCTCTCTTGTTGACAGCACTTTTCTTCTCTTTTTTCCTCTTAAACCCAGGCCACAATTTTCCCCTTAGGTACACGATTTATGTTAACAACGAGAAGCCCACTGTCTCACAGAAAAGACCAGGACTAGTTTCAGTCACATGAAATTAAAAAATAACCCGATGGACCGCTATTTTAATGGCTATATTCATTCAGGCTGGACTTATCTAGATCTGGCGATGCCGACTTGGCACCGTGTGGATTTGGCCACGAGCAGGGTGATGACCGTGAGTCTGAATAAGGTCTCAATTTGGAGGAGGCCATGTGAGAATAGCAAAGTGTATAAATATATTTCCTTGAAACTGCAATTGCCTGAATCTGCACGTATGAATTTACATGTGATCTGAAACAGAACTTTTTTTTCTACTGAGTTCACATAGTAGTCACATCTTAAATTAAAAATCAGCAGACTATCTAGAATTAATGAATGCTCTTCCCCACAGTCTGAGATATGTTTTACATGTTCTCACAGCATCTAAAAACTTTTCATACAGGTCGTCCAATTACCTTTTAACTGGATCTCATGGAAACAAGCTAGCTCCTCCTCTAGTTTACATTGTTTCCTAAATAATTTCCTCACCATATTTACATTTTAACACCACTTAGACTTACACAGAGCAGAGGCAGCACACAGAGGGCAAAAAAGAGAAGAGGCTAAATTACTCAATTCAGTATCGATTAAAACATTGAAAACATTTTTTTAAGTTAAAAAAGCTTAAAGGAGCTAATGAGACTAGAGAGCTACTACATTGGAAGCCATCTCCCACAGCGCCAGAGCACAATTGTAACTTCCCCTGGCAACATCTTTTCTGTGCCTTGAAGCTTAAAGAAATGCAGTTGAACTCCTTTGCTGTGTAAACAGCATGAACATAGTGGAGGAAAATAACCAGACTGCACTGTTTCATTATCAACCATCTTTGTTGTGGTCTTTGAGGTGGCCATTTTAGGTCTTGTGTACATGTATGTGTGCTTGATCATTTTTTAAATAAATGTCTAAAAGATAAAGCGAGGAAAGGAGTTATTGCCAGTACAGGTTTTCTGAAAAACCCTATGATGAAGCATTAGTCATGGCTGCAGAGCCACAATTTGGGCCATTTCTCTGAGCAGTACATTGGAAACATCTCTTTAGCACTAGGGATGGGACGGTTTCTGAAAACCGTCTGAACCGTTCGGTTCGACTGTCTCGGTTCGGTTCGCGTGTGTACCGCACGGTTCATGCACTGCTCCTTTTTCTCAGAGGGAAGCGTTTACACTCCAGAGCAGAAGGGGGCGCTACTGCGCCCAAAGCCAACCACCAGTAGGAAACAAGAAGAAGAAGCTAAGCAGCGTAGCCGATAAAAATCCGACGCGCCAGCAGCAGAGCAGTTTCTAGGTCTGCTGTATGGACCAGTTTGCATTTAGAGGGAAGCACATGTTGGAATTAGCACTGTTTCCTCGCTTGCAATGCCAGAATCTCTTTTAACCTCAGACTGTCACAATAATGTATCAAATGTCAGACTGCTTTTTTCTTTCAGTTTTAACTAGGGATGGGGATCGAAACCCGGTTCTATTAAGGACCCGGTTCCACTTTTTTCAAAACCCGAAAATCAATAACGTTTGGGCTTATCGATACCACTATCGAGTCTGGTCGTTTTTTTACTATCACAATAGTAATTGTGAAGTCCGTGTTGTAATCGGCAGCATACAAGCTAGTTAGCTTGAAAAGTAAATAAAGTTTCAGACGTGCTGCGTGATGATGTGTTCAGATTGGCTCAGTAAAACGACAATTAGGTTATCATGATGCGTTCAAGTGTAACGTAAAGAAAAGGGAAATTGAGTTTTTGGCGAGAAACATGAGTAATACAGTTGTATATTGCTCTAATTATTTTAGAATATATAATTAAACTACTGATGCCAACATTTATTAAAAATTATATTTAATTTAAAATACAATTATTTATTTGTTAAATATTGTCGCATCGTCTTTCCACCAAATAACAGAAAATTATCGATAGTGGTATCGATAAAGACTCGGATCGATAAAAGTATCGATATCAATAAATATTAACGATCCCCATCCCTAGTTTTAACCTTACTATACAAGACATAATAGATTTTCCTAACAATCACCATATACCGAACCGAACCGAAAACCGTGACCACGAAACCGTGAATCGAACCGAACCGTGGATTTTGTGAACCGTCCCACCCCTATTTAGCACTGATTCTCTCTTGACCCAGAAAGGACATTATGTGCAATCTAACTTTGATCTCTTGTTTTAAAAATGAACAATGGACTAAAATAGCAAGATGCCGAAACACATTAAATTCTATAACCACAAATGTGTACATTAGAACAAACACTGGTACCACTGGATTCAAAGGTATTGTTTAAATTACACTTCAGGGATTAAGCAGATTAAGTTATTTTGCTGTACGTTACCATGGTGAGAGTAGAAGGTTTCTTCACCGTACTAAATATAGTTCTGAATTAGTCGCAGATTAAGTGTAATGAAAGCACTTGGTTACACATAACAATAGAAGCATGGACAAATGTTTGTCAGTGTTTGGGGTTATTCATGTCAACCAGTGCTACAGCTATTCTTGAAGGTAAAGTATGTGCTATCAAAAGTCACCCACATAACTCTGTTCATTCAGAGCCTACTTCTGGTAGAACCTGTATTTTTACATATTTAGAAATGTAACTCAGCATGCATGTTTAGATTTGTTCTAAACACGGTTGCTACAGACAATTTTCCATTGTCATTAACTGCCATTATGGTTTAGGGTGTTAACACAATCCCTTATGGTTCTCTCTGAATTACTGCCACTGTCTTGGCTTTAAGACATTGGTGATGTTGCTCGCTCACTATTCTACTGCGGTGGCAGACTTTAATAGAAGGAGAGCAGATTTAGCTTCCAACTGGGACCACTTGACAGCAGCTACATTGTTTACTTTGTGCTTTGAGACTGAAACTGAACAGGTTTGCAATGGGAAAAAAAAAATTATGTCAAAACTGATACTGCATTAAATGGTGTTGTTTCATATTTATTGAATGCCAGATTTTAACTTATGTTTGGAAATCCAAATTAAAACGGTTCCAAAATGTTTTGAGGCAAACTCTTGAGTTGAGAATTTAGTTATCGAGTTGAATAAAAAAAAACTTTTTAGTGGTTTTATTATGAAATCTCTTTTTGACAGCACACCTATTTTGCATGATGTATTATAAAAATGCAAAAGTATCTCCATGCATGTAGGAATAATATGTGGAAACAATTGTGGAAACAAGACTTCAGGTTTAATCCAAGGTTGACCTTGGCTCCAGTATCACTCTGAGCAGGTTTATTTATTTGTGTTATTTTCCTTATGTAACTTTAAATATGGCATATATGCTGTCTTCACAGTTTTGTGGATAGTTTTATGTGTGTCCACCCAACTGATAAGAACCCTTATAACATTAACATTTCAACTAATAAAATGATTAGTGCAGTGCATCCACTTCTGTTCCAAAAGTAAAGTGAAAAGTAAACACAATGCACACCGCATCAGCAGATGGAGCCCTCACATCAGAAGCACGGACACACACACACAAACACACACACACACACACACACACACACACACACACACACACACACA
>JABUIW010000205.1:5628880-5713794 GCA_013363375.1 Menidia beryllina
ACACACACACACACACACACACACACACACACACACACACACACACAAGCACACAGATGAAAGCGACACTTCCAGCCTGGTTCACTGGCAGTTCCCCCACCTTCAGTCAGTGACAGGCAGCCGGACGAGCGCGCAGCGGCGCGGGCTGAAAGTGGGCCGTGACTGACGAAACTGGGTGGATGAAGGAAACTGTCCAGGGCTCGGCTCCTGGCTCTGTCAGCTGCATGTAGACGGATAGAACAGCACTTTAAAAACAACAACAACAACAACAACAACAAACATTATAGCAAAGACCAGCCAGCAAGCTGTCACAGTGACGACCGGTTTAGTGAAGAAAAAAACACCTAAGATGAAAATGATTGACAGTCGCACGAGGTTTACATCCGCTTCTTCCACCGTCTGACCTGCTTTGGCTTTTAGTCACACCGATGCTGCGCGAATTTATTTGAAAAGACCTTCCTTTTTTATTTTTGCACACCACCTATAAAAGGTAAGCTGCGTTTACTTGTACTTTCAAACTGTGGAGTGACGGTCCGGCCGCTCTCCAGAAGTTGCGCGCCGGCTCCTCATCTCTGCTGCCCTCCTGTGAACACGTCTCAGCTCCATCTGGCTCAGAGTGGCCCAAAATGCGAATGAAATGAGAAACGAGTCGTGTCCAAATTCAGCAGGTGGAAGTCCTCACCGGGGTGAAATGTTTGTAATGTGCGTAATGCGTGTGGATGCTGTATGCGCACATAGTTCTGCGTGATCTAAATCACCACAGCGTAAACGCTCCCCAGTAATAGTTCTAATCTGTCAGAGAACACTAATTAATGGAGCTCAACGGAACAAATAATGGTGCAATTATAGTATTAAGAGCTGACTGTGTGTGTTTCTCTCTCCTACTCTCTTGTGCATCTGCCCCTAATTGAAATGTTGACTCATTTCGCCTCAACAGTGTTTTTCATTTGATAGCATGGGTGGGAAGTGTGTATGACAAGAGTCATAAAAATCACTGTATCCCTCCCAAAGTCCTTAGCAAACAAAAAACACACACACGCAGCCCGTAAACATTCAAAGCAGCCATGCATGGTAGGATTTGATCCTGTGTCCAGGTTGGTTCTCTCAGCCCAGGGATGAGGTCATAGCCTTGGTGCTGTTGCACAGATACGATTACATTAGTTTCATGAGGACCATGCCAGAGGAATCAACACCACCTGCACTCCACTGCTGTTTTCCATTGCCCTGTAGGGTTTTCCCTCACTTATTTTCCGCCTATCATTTCAAGTGTCTGTACTTGAATCAGTCTCTGTATGTGCATCATTCTGTTCTCTTCCTTTGTGATGCACAGAAGGATGCACTTCTTCTCAGTCAGCTGGTTGCACTTGCCAGCCTTGGCTGAACCAGTCATAAGCAACGCAGACTATGAATAATATTCTGTAACATAGTGTGTTCTTTTCAGAGGAATAAAGCAGGGTGTCACCACAGTTGGTAACCTTTTAATTGAAATCCTAAGTCTCTCAGAGGAGACATTCCATGTCCCTTTTTCTAAGTAGACAGTTAACTGAGTTCTTAGTAATGTACAGTGTTGGGGAGTAACGGATTACATGTAACGACGTTACGTAATTTAATTACAAAAAAAGGGTAACTGTAATTCGTTACAGTTACAATGAAAAAATATGTAATTCAGTTACAGTTACTTCCGAAAATATTAAGAATTACAAATTTAGTTGCATTTTTTAGAGAAAAACCTTTGCGAAATATGCAACTCACTGATAGACGAAGCGTGTTGATTTACTAATATTTGACTGTTTTGTGTTGATGCATGACAAACGTTCATCGATGTCTATGACCTAGCCTAGCCTAGACTACCTAGCCTACCCAACTGTAGGGTGACCAGACGTCCTCTTTTTCCCGGACATGTCCTACATTTCAGACTAGGGTTGTCAAAAGTATCGATACTTAAAAAAGTATAGATACTTAAATGTTGTATCCGGATAAGACTGACCTACCGTCGCTGCGCCCCTTGTCTCTGATTTATTTATGTATTTATTTACGTTGTTTATGATCATTAACAAGACGTTAGCTTTGACCTGCTAGCTGCGGCCAATAGCTAATAATAACGTGCTAAAATTAATCATGGGTCAATACGCATTAAAACCTTAAAGTAATCAAAAAGTAATCAAAAGTAATTAGTTACATTACTTTTAAAAGTAATCGAAAAAGTTACACTACAATTACATTTTAAACAAGGTAACTTGTAAGTGTAACGGATTACATTTTTTAAGTAACTTACCCAAAACTGGTAATGTATTTATGGCATACTTTGGTCAAAAATACAGCACAGATACAGATTTCAGCAATGTCTTTACACTTCTGTTTATAGCAGTCCAAATCGTGCAGGGTGGGTCTCTGTTGAGGTTTCAGTAGAGCTTTGCACGGCCATGCAAATGTGAATTTGGAGGCAAATTGCTCTCTAGAGCCCTCAAAACATGCCATTATTGTATGAGAGAGCGTGCATTACCCAGCCTGAGACCAACCGCTACAGCACATGTACTGGCACACATGGTTAGCATTGATCCCTTATTATTGATGCCCCCCATAAATTAAAAGGCTCAAGTAACGGGCTGCTGAAAGGTAAAAGACAGACCAGTGATTCCTGTTAAATTGTCTCCTGCCTAACAAGCCATTTGCTTCCGTGTTGACTAAATCCTAGTCTTTTTTGTTTTCGGGTTTAAGAAATAACAGTAAGACAAGGGCAGAATTCTGATGTTTTTGCTGGTTAGTTTAGTTTGCTTTTACTGTGCATGTCTTTTAGAGTTGGCTCAAAAAGACTGTTAAAGCTAAACGTTCTATGTTAATGGTATAGTCCTATGCTGTAAGTAGAGTCTTAGTAGAGTGTCAGGACAAAAATCCTCAAAATGGATTATTTTGAGAATAGTTAGTACATCAAATGTAAAATGGAGCCTTACAGATTAAAGACATTACATTTTCAGGTACTGTAGTTTTGTTTGTTTTTATTCTCCTCTTCTTGGATGACTAAACTGACCACTAAGGGACTTCCCAGCACAAGCATTATTCACTTGTTTCTAATGTATTTGGTTAGTGGTTTAACTCTCATCAAAACATTTCCAGAGTGTTTCTCTATGCCTTTACTAACAAGAGATCAGCTTTTAGTATTATACAAATAAACATAAGAAAGACTAAGACAGTTTTAGCAATTGGTTCTTTATATTTTATCAATTTTGTGTATGTTTCCCACTGCACAGTTGTATAGGGGAATATCAACCTTTCCACAGGATAGATAACCTTTAAAAGTCCCCAGTGTTTTCCCAGTGTGAGCCACGGCAGTGCACTGACAATGGGGACAGTGTTCTGGACCGGCCAGAGCACCAGATCACATTTCCTTTTCCTGATTTAAGATCAACTCAGCTGACTACTGATACACTCTGCCCCTCAAAAACACAGAAAAAGAACCATCAATCTGCTTTTTGTCATGTGAGTGTGAATCTGTGTTTAGAAAGAAAAAAAAAGAAAATCAAATGTGTTGAGGAAACAGTAACTTTATCAAAATTAGCAGTAAAAGCTTGTCTAGCGCCAGAAGACAGTAACTGTATTCTCACTGACACTAGGGTGAGTGTGAAACAAAGCAGCCCTTCTGCGTACTCTTCTTACCTCGTGTGAAACGGACAATGTTACTGTCGACACTATACTGCCGACACACTGGTGACTTATAGTAGGAAGTCAACATGAGAACCTGTTTTCTCAGTCAAATCGCCTTCGTGCCTGGCAGATTGTGAATAAAAAACAGGCGTATGTGCCAATGTTTTTGTAAGTGCGGGTGTATAAGGCATTCCCTCAGGTAGCATCTAAATGTCAGTACCACGGAAAGGGTTGGGAAGTTGTGGGTTGGGATGACGTGTTTAGACCACTGAACTGAATCGGCCCATGCTTGGATGATCACTGACTGTTTCTTACGTGAAGGAAACCAGCCAGTGTTCCTGCCAGGTCAAGTCGTGGCTCAGGCCTAATTTGCATAATTGTGGGATATGTTAACCTGATATTGCATGCTGGCTAGTTCAAAGTAGCTATGTTCTTTGTTTCATGTCTATGGTATGAACTACCTGCCCAGGCCTGAAAGACTCAGCATCAGTCTGTAAGCAGCATCAGAAATTGTGATGATGAAGCCTCAAACTCATGCCAATCTTATGACAGCACTTTGGGCCATATTTAACTATGTTCTTCTCTGTGACCCTGTGGAACCCACAGGCAAAAGAATGAAGCCCTCTCCAACAATTGCCAGTCTGTTTGTCTGTATAAAATTAAGCTGGAGAGTCACATTAAAAAGCGGTCAAGCTTGTGATGCAGATAACTGGTGACCCCTCAACTTTTCCTGCCCTGCATCTGGGATATACAAGATCAACAGAAGTTTTATCGTAGTATGACCTTTGAACATTTGTCCAAAGAAAGCACCAGAACAAGGAAAGACTTGTGTCCGAGGCTTGATTTGTGCTTGTGTATGAGATCCACTAAGGTCCAGCATTGCAGTCCACTTAAGTGGTCTGTGTTGTGGTGATTGTTTATACCTGTGTCATGGTGCATTTATCTGCAATTAGACTTCCAGGCTGTAGTACTTTAAAGCTAAGGTGTTGTGCACCATTTTCTGAAATTCTAGAAATAATCGAAACGTGTTTGATAAGCTTTTAGGCTCAAGTCTAAACAGAGATTGACAAAGCTGCAAACACAGATAAACAGTGTGGACTGTCATGTCAGACGCAAACGCAGCCTGTTGATCTTTGCTGAGGAAATTACCAAACCACTTATTTAAAAAAAATACTTTTCTCCCCATAGCTTTGGAATAAGAACTTGCTCGAATAAGGCTCTTACAACATTTGACAGCAAATGCACAACCTCTGCAAAACTGTTTAAAATCCTGAGCATGCTCTGGCATGCACATTTAGCATTTGGTTTTAAACAAATAAGATGGAATTTTTCTAAGGTGTAATGTTTGTTACCGACCTATAGCTCTATAACATCTGTTTTCCTTAATATTAACATGTCTTGTTGTATAATTGTATACATTTTAATGGTATTATTCTTTACTCAGACATTATTCATATACAGAAAAAAGGCATGATAGAAGACTATTTCAAAAGGCTGTTTTCGACATCTGAGCCCTGCTATATCCAACACTTCTCATGACTAAAAGATTTTTTTCACAAAAACATTTTCTTTGATCCATGTGGTGTACTGTACTGCATATCGATCGGCACAATCCTAAACTAGGTGTCATAAACCTCGATAACAATGTGGCATGCTTGACATTTCAGAGACGTCTCACCTGCTTGTTTCCTTTGTTCAGTCGGAAGGATTTCTGTTTCAACGAAGCACTTTTAAGATGGGCTATCATACCCTGGCTCCTAAGTGTGCAACACCGAACAAAAGCTGTGGTTCTAAAACTGCAATACAAACGCTGATATTTAGCACTCAGATTTCAGCAAGGTTTATAATCTACTTGGTCCTTTACAAGTTGAGTAGAAGCTGTGACTGTTCCAGCTCAATAGTCATCTGGTTGTTGGTAATTATTACATCCTTCCCTGGCTTCAAAAAGTTCCAAGTTGTGTCCTGCGTTTGTTATTTTTCCAAATATTGTAGTTCAGCTTCACAAATCCAAAGTTCCTCCATACGCCAGCTTTTAATGCATCTGGTGTTGGTTAGTTTCTCACACAGCCATCTTTTGGATGCTATTAACTAAGTACTTCATTATCACTTTTACAAATCCCAACTCTTGTATTCGATCAACATTACCATCTCAAGTAACTTTTTTTTTTTTAAAGAATTTTTATCACAGTTTTGGATCGATTCAGGATCCGTCAACTCAGCGTCATGATCCAATCATGGTCTTTTTCCCAAAAGCCTGCTGTAGAGTCTTCAGAGTAGAGTGGATAACTAGTGCATTTTTCTTTTTTTAAAAAGATTAAGAGGAAAAAGGCAATAAAATGCTGGGTTTATCAGTATAGTCATCTGATAAATGTGTTCTCGCTCACATTCAATGTCTGATAGTCATTTGCACAATTGCGTTACACATTCAGAAACATTTGTTGGCTGTTGGAATTACTATTAAAACACTTATATTTGCTCACAAACACATGCTAAGTGCTCTCCAAACAAATGAGGAAATGCTATTAATGTGTTGGGGAATGGCTTGCTGTTCTCAGACACATGTGCCCTCTGACGATTACCCATAATAACACAAGCGTTTACTGACAGGTGAGGTGACTCTACAAATATAGCGGGACAGTCATATCTACCAAAACTCACAGAGTAGCCACAGTGCTCCTTCAAAAGAAACAAATGGGCACTATTAATACTCTTATGGCAACACACACCAGCACCGATGCACTCATACACGTGTATGCACCCTCAACTGTCGCACAAGCAGATTCTACTAATGCAAACACAAAGACCTGCTGTGTACACTGAGAAGAAACAACTGCAAACTATTAATATCTGGGGTGGGGGTGCATGGGACGGACACAAACAGGCACATACACAGAGGGATGAACACATAGGGAGATTGATACTCCAGCTGCTCGGAAGCAGTGGGACAGAATGTGCCCAACAGCTGTGGATTCCTACAAGGAAGGGGGTGGGATGCAGCAAAGGACAGAGGGATAGGTGGCAGGCAGGGGGTCTGCCATAGGTCTGGCTGGTGTCATTATCTCTTCCCAAAGAGGTTCAATAATGAACACCCAAGTGTTGGCACAAATTCAAAATGCAGCAGTTATCATACTTGTCTATTCGAAAACTGTTTTTTTCTTAGATTTCTGCAAAATCTGGTCTTTGAAGTCTGGCTCTTTCTGCATTGTTGCTCAGCTAACCATGCATGAACCTCCCCACAACGAATGTTTATAGTCACGCTAACCAGCACTTAACCTGATTTGTAGATTCGAGACTTCATGCAATGCCACCATAGAGTTAACACTAACCCAAACAACAAACAAAGCACATTTAGGCCATAGTTTGGATATAAATACCGCTGAAGGATTTCTGTGACTCGAGCTGCAGTGAAGCCATTCAACCAAAATAGCAGCTTTTGCTTGCCTAAATGAGCTAAGAGGATGTTATGGTGCAGACTAACTTTAGAAACAGGAAGTCGCTGTTTCTTTGTGAGTGTGTGCCTTTTCTTGTGTGTTTGTGAACAGCAGTAAAGTCTATGCATGTGTGTCCCTGGTGTGTACGTGTGTTTGTGTCAGTATTTCAGTTGGTTGCTGCAAACGGCCCACAGAAGGAGGATGAATGTGTGAAACGAACATGCTATTAGAGAAACCAGAAGTTTGTCTCCAGCTATTTTTAGCACCACAACACTCAAAAGAGAGAAACAGAAAAAACCACGCAGAAGCACAAAGATCTTATCATCTCTTACTTCTCCTTAATCTTAAAATGAACCAGAATTGATCTTTTTTTTCTTTTCTTTTGTATTTTAAGACGTAGAGGTAAACGACAACAGTAAAAATACTGTCGTTGTTTTTTGTTTTGTTTTTGTTTGTCACGTTGCATTTCAATACTGTCTTACAATCTATGTGTTCACTTGAGGAACTTGTGCTAATATAACAGGAAGTTATCCTGAGCTTTTGAAACACTTCAGGGTCAATGCAGATGAAATCTTAACTCATTGAGTGAACAATGCAGTGACCGAGCTGGTTTTGTGTCATTTAATGAGTCAGACAGAAACTTTGCCTTTTGTAACATCTCTGGCATTTGGGCAAAAACTTGAACAGGCTTGTTTGGAAAATATTTTTTTGTTTTTATTTAATCATTTATGATCATTCAATAGCAATGTATTGTTGACTGCCATAGTTTTTTCAGTGGTTTAGAGATCATAACTGTAGAAGTCTCTGGACCGTGCTGCCTGGGGCTCCAAAGAAAAAGGATATCACCTTAAATAAACTTTTCTTTTTCATTCATTTTCAATGAACTATTTCTGTTAAGCAGTTTTATGTCCACAGATGCATTTTTATTTTCAAAATATCTTTTCAATGTTTCCAATGTTTTAAGTTTAGTATAGTTTTTAAATATTTGTTACATTCAGTGCTTGTTTTTACCTTTCAAATTTGATGCAAAGGTACAAAAACCTTTCTGTGGCTGAGACTTTAGTCTGACAGGCCTTGTCCTCCTGTAGTTACCAGATATGATTGGATTATACTGATACAGGAAAATTTAACATGACTTTTTATTTGTCATGTGCTTCCCTGCATTTTGCTCACGAGCTGCGCATGAAATTATACATTTAAATTTTTGCTTCCTTACAAAAGCTTGTTTGTCGTTTTGCTGCTCTATGTCTAATACCTACTTCAAACACGGGAACACGTGTCCTGCCTATATCAAGAAGTTCTTATTTTGAACATTTGATTACGCTGCTGATCTGGGCTGCCGATCTGACGCTGTTTGAATTAAACTGTAGGAGATTAATGGCAAGTCATTCTGGTTTTGTTGTTTTATTTGATTCCTTTTTTCTTATTTTCTCCAATGCAAAATCTTTTTCATTATGAGTCTTTTGCACCTTGAATTGACTAAACCACATGTTTTCAGCCGATTTGTTCTAAGTACGGTAATTTGATCAGCTGAATCTCTAATTTCCAGGTTACCATTATTTATTTATACATCAACCTTGATTTTGCTGTGTTGTTGCCAGTCTTGTGAAAATGTTTTAGAGAGCAATACACAACAGGACATTTTATCCAGCATGCTTTGCAATCAAAGAAACGTCCACCCACAATTACATGACTAATGTTGCAATATCTTTAGTTACACTTATTCAGACAGGCAGTTTCAGTAAATTTCCACGTCTGTTTATTCTTTACCCTAGAGGGAGCGAGGTGTCTCCTTCCATACTGTACCTGTCTGCTCTTTTGTAACAGTATCGATATTCCTCTGCATGTTTATTGGTTTCAGATGTCAGTCACTTTGGCACTTGAAAAGAGTATCATATTACCCATGTGCTTGCACTTGTTGTAGTTGTTCTGAAATTTTCTGAAAAGGTTCCATGTGTATGTTTTGTAACTAGCTAATAGTACCTTAACTTCAGTGTTGATACCATCCCAGCAAACTTGGGCCATTCATGCCACAGTTTGAGCACTCAGGCATAACAGGGGGATATTTATAATGGTCTGTAAGTTAAATTAATTTAAACTTCTGTTATCCATTGCACAGACCAAATACATTTAGGCTAAGATTTCTTTCAATGCAATGGGAGATCCATGGCTGAATGACAATATTCAAGTCAAACCTAGAGAAATGCTATAATGATTTATTTGTAGAGCTCCAATCTCAATATATACAAACACCTTTCTCTTCTGCTTTCCTGGATGTGATGAACAAGGTTGGGGTTGTATTGGAAAATATCCAGTTTATTAGAAGCTTGATTATAAATGAGATATTTCAGGTGTGCAGAGTTTAAGAAGACGCCATTCCATAGCATCCATAGACTTCAAAGCTTCAGCTGGGAATCTAATATTTCCACAACTTTACATAGATTTTGTTAGTCATAGTTAACCGTCTTGAACTTGCTCACTACTTTATCCTACATGTGACAGAGAGAGCCCTGTGATTACTGCAGTAAATAAATAATGAGAGACATTCTATTAAGTATCAGCCATCGTTTTTCACATTTACATAGTTGGCGTTTATCTTCAGACTGTGACTGTTACTTCTTTCTCTTCCTCAGTGAATGTGATCATCACCTGCCAGCTTGCGTTGCCCATGGACCTGAGTGTGACCCACAGGTTGTTACATCCGGGACCTGAGTCGGCCATGCTCTCCCCCCGCACTCCTTTCTTCCTGGGACCTCTCACCACTCAGCATTGCTCTCAGTTTTCCCAGCAGCACTTGCAGGTGTGGCACATACTCAGACAACATCAATGTATTTGTTTAAGCTACCTTGAATATACCACATTAGCCCCAGTAAGAAAGCCAGATGCTTTCCCCACAGGCCATACTAAAGTATAAACAATAAAGTAGCCAGAAGCAGGCCAGGATGCTGTAAACAGGCCACCTTCTCACCATTTATTTCTGGTCTAGTCTTCTTCAATGCAAACATCCTGTCAGGGGATTTGTCACTGCTGAGTAGTTGCATTTTAGACTGTGACAGTTGCTAATCGTACAAACATAGTCCAAATAGACCTACGAATTTTAAAGTTAATTCATTTTTTACTGATTTTCTTCACAGTATAACACTGAACAACGGCAAAGAGAGATGGAGAAGAAAAGCGAAGAGCTCCAACATTTGTTTCGAAAAAGTAAAAATGAGCAGAGTGAGTTCTGTGTATTAAATCTGCGCATGTTTTTTAATGTGTTTCCTAAAAGAGCATGAGATTTTTAACATGTTCCTCATCTGAGTCATCACATTCTGTACAAAAGAACTGAAAAAATAAGGGGGATTTCCTTCATGGTCTGCAAGTTATTCTCTCATTCTAAAGAAACTGAGCCATTAAGAGAGCATTACGGAGCATTACTTCTTTGCTCCTTCTTGGAATAACTGGAATAGTTTTTACTTCCCTGTAAAAAAAACAGCAATTCCCATATTTTACTTTTTAAAAGATGTCCTCATTAGTCACCCTTCAAAGGTGATTTTTATATTGTCTGGCAGGTGCTGTAGCCAGTCCACTTGTACGGCAGAAACTTCGGGAACACATAATCATGAAGAGCCAGCCTACCCATGACCATCTTACTCCCAGTCTCTGCAGTACTCCTCCAGGATTTGGGTGAGATTAACATAAATACATTTTTCAAAGGGCAATGACTGCAGTCTCAGTCCGTCCTCTGTACGTTTTTTTTGTGTACCATGATATACTGTATGTGCACTGTCATTAGGTCATAACACTCTATTCTGACAATGGTGAAAGGAGCCAAACTTTATTTATTATTTTGAAATGGCTAGAGCAGCTATTCTCATGCTCACTAATGGCTGAAGCAGTCTTTTGTATTTTGGCTACTAAGGCTACCAGTCCCTGATATATCTCCAAAGCCTCAGCCTACACCCTGTGACCAACGTAAGGACCTCGCCCTGCGTAGAACAGGTGAGGCTTTGTTTGTGTCTGTGATTGGGCATTCCAGCCTCAGGTAAAATCTGTAATGATCACTGGTTATTTTCCATTTCAGATGCCTTTCTATGGGGTAGATCAGAGTTGCACTCAGTCACTTCTCACCGCTTTTTTCTTAAAATACAATAGAATATAAGCATCTCTAAAGAACATGTCCACATTTTTTAAATGAAGAATGAAAAAAGGTTGATTAATTAGTTTTGAATCCTTTGCATATCAAAGAATGGAACTCAGCGTGCAGAAGGCCTACAGGGCCAGAGAGTGGCTGATCAGCCTTTAAGATGTAAGCGACAGGGAGACAAAAAGACCAAAACAGTTACATAACCATAGCTAAGGTATGTGTAAAATGAACTGCGTGAGAGTCCATAGCACTTCTCTTTTACGGTATGAATGAGAATGGGAGTGGTTCCCTGCTTCCTGTACATTTTTGTACATTCACCAACCATTATTTATTTGCGTTGCCTTCGAACCCTTAGCACCCGCACACCCTTCAGAGGTTTTTGTTGGCTCCAAGACAACATAAATATAGCTTTTATCTTTTAGCCTGCCATCGATTGATTACTTTGTTTTCGGTGTTTTGGAGATTGACCAATGTATACATGAAGTGTTTTAACCCATGGTTCACTTAAATATGTCTCTGTTATATGAAATGCTTTTGAACATGTGCTTATCCTATTGTGTTTGTGCAGTATCTGAGCCCACACTGAAATGGAAATTGAAGAAACTAATCTCCACAAGACCTAACCCACTGCAGCGTAAGATCAGTGCCCCTGCTGCCGTCAAGCATAGGCCAGAAACCCTGGGTATGATCATCGACATTGAGCGGTGTCTCTCTCATAAGCTTATGCTTTTATGTTGTTGTCGCTTTGATATATACCATTTTTAAAGTTCCTCAGAGTGCATACTGTAAACGTATATACACTGACATGATTTCGTCTTGTTTATGTGTGATTGTTTTCATAGTATTTATTGTCTCTTTAATATGTCACTAAGATTCTTCACCAAGCAGCAGCAGCAACTCAGCATCAGGGTGCAGCTCACCAAATGACAGCCTCCATTCAGATAATGGGCCCCTCTCACTGGCACATGAGGTGATTTTACTGTTACATACACATATCACAGAAAGTCACATTTGTCACATCTGTGAAAGATAACGCATGCAACAATAAGCCTATGTTGTACACTTGTGTTGCTGGCACAAGCGGTACCGTTTTAAAGTCATTTTAAATTTTCTTCCCTAAATGTGATGCATTGTGGGAACATATCCAAAGAAGTTTTCTTTGATAGATCATAGAAAGATAATTTCCTGTTTATCTGTAAATTCCTCTGTTCATTCACAGAGGTTGCTGATGAAGAATGGTAATGTAGCACACTTCACCCTGTCTTCCAACACCACTGCAATGCCCAGTATTACCGCTGGACTTCCTGCACACGTAAGCAATACAGGCACATAGAATAGATATTTGAATAGCTAAAGTTTGATATGATAGCGAAAGAAAAAAGTGGAAACAGGCATTAGCGTAAAGAACATTGTGAGCACGTATTTAGTGCATGAGTATTTATGAGAATGACTTATCACTTAAAAACCGCCTGCATACTCAAACAGACAAGAGGTATTTTCAGTGTTTCACTTCCCCTTTCATCTTTGTGGCACTTTCATATCTTGTGAATCAATCTCAGTGGTTCTGTAAACCTATTGAGTGCTCCATCCCCGCTCTGTTACAGACCAATTAAGCCATCTACTAATAGTTTAACTGTCGGATATGCTAAATTATGTGAGCTATACCCATTAATGAGGCCTCCATGATATGGCATCTCTTTTCATCACTTTCTCTCTGCTCTGTTTCTTTGCCCTCTCTAAGGCTGACATGCGATTAGCAAAGCCAGTGGCTGTCTCCCCTCTCCAACCTGTTTACCTGCCTCTGGAGAGAAGCAGTCAGCGCCTGCAGCCAGTTTTCATAATTGAACCGCGCACTGGACTGGTGCACTCTCAACTGGTCTCTCGTGAGTTGTATGACTCAGGATGCACATATCTTTATGTAGTCCATTCTAATGTAAACTAATGGACCACAGACATCATCTTAGTCTTGGTTTCTATTAGTGGTGTTTCTGTCACAAACTGAGGTACTGTAGATTGTTACCTTATATTTGTATGATTTTGTATGGTCAGTGTGCTTTCACATGTCCCGAACACTATCTAAGCATTTCAACCAAGGGAGAGCTTTGACATTCTGTCCGTCTAGTGCTCGATGTCGTCGATGGCAAAAGGGCGCACTCTATTGATAGGAAGCAGTGATGCAGTCACGCAAACAGCAAATACTAGAAACAGAAACATATTCATTTGTAGTTATTTTGTCAGATTTATTTAAATCCTTATTTGTTTTTTATTAGATTTACCTTGTGCCCTTACCACTCTTCCTACTATGTGCTCTCATCGGCATAATTTCCTTTTTTAACCTGTGTCTTTCTTTGGTCCCCGCTGCAGTTCACGGGTTGAATTCCATTCCTCAACAGCAGCATCCTAAACTGTCCTCCCCCTCCAGAAGAGAGGGCTCAGTGACTTTGCCATCTCACAGACCTGTTGAGCGAACACATTCAGAGCCATTACCCTACAGCCACTCAGTCTTATCCCTGCATGCAAACCACCACCCACACGCCCAGCACCCGCAATACCACAAGAGTGGACTGGAAAGGTTCAAGCTGAATCCACATCTTGTCAAGGTGAGAGCGGACAGGCTAATAGCATGTTGCTCACAAATACAGTAAAATAGAGCTTAATTCAATGACTGACTAAATTATTAATTATCCTTGTAAGATTAATGGTGAGAGGTGTTAACATGCTTGGTTTTCACCTTTCAGTAATAATTTATTATGCACAGGAATTGTCTTTAGTTTGACATGATCAGTTTATTACAAATGCACAGAAAGCATATTTAATATTTATAGATTAAAGACTAAACAACATCCCTTTTTCACTTTTGAAATAGTTAAATAGTAAATCCATTGAGAAGCCCCGTCTGACTCAGATCCCATCGGAGGACATGGACCTGGAGGAGACTGGATCAGGATCAGGTTCGGGAACTGGGTCTGTGTGCGGCTCAGAACCAGGCTCCCTTTATGAGGACGGTCAGCGCAGGAGACAAAGCACTGCCAGCACAGACTCGGTTTATGACACAGAGTCCACCACCTCCTCTCGGGAAAGCTTGATCGAGCAATCACATTTTCTCAGTCAGGTACTATTAAGTCACGATCACATATGAACTCACACAATCACAACTCTTTCCAGACAAAAGCTGTGTTTCCTTTTCTTTAAATTATTGGTTTGGATTAAAACCCCTTGATGAAAACAATTGATAGAAAAAAATATGTCAAAATCTGGTAATTATGTTTCACATCCCGTTTTAAAATTTTTATGCCTGAACTGTGCTTTCCATCAGGAGGCACTGTTGCTTTATTTATACTAGCTTGAAAAGCTGGACAGGACACTGCCGTTGTGGCCTGCTTGGCAGTGTTGACTTTTCCTTATCAGTCGCTTGCCCTCGAAAAGCAGAATTAAATTGTCCAGATAATTAGTAATTGCTTTCTACTGGTGAAAGAAATTGGTCTGCCACATTTATGGTCTGGAGGTTTACTCCACGCAGTCTTCATCATCTGCAGCTGCTGCCAGGCTCTGTCATTTAAGTCACTCTTTTTAACTCTTTTTTCATTTTCTTCACATGCTTTTCTGGAAACACAGAGGCCAGTCATCCATAGACCTGCTTTACAGTCGGATGGACTGGGTGTGCCCACCCTTATTTGGCCTCACCAGTCTCACCAACCTGTGATTCGGTCCCGGTCGTTACCAGCCTCCACCTCTCTGTCTCCTGCTTCACATCCATCTGCCGCCATACCTTCTCTGTCATTGTCCAGTGCCGCAACAGATATCAAGTTACGCTACACAACAGGTACGACAATTAATATTCGTCAGGGAGATGAACTACCCCTTTCCAGGGTGTATGTCTTTTACTAATAATTTGTGGATTACATAATAGCAATAAACTGGAGGAAAAATTGGATCGTATGTTAATCCTCATGTCTGTGCGTGTGTATGTAGGTTTGGTGTATGATGCACAGATGCAAAAGCACCAGTGTACCTGTGGAGATAACAGCCGCCACCCTGAGCACGCGGGGAGAGTCCAGAGCATATGGTCTAGGCTGCTGGAAAGAGGGCTGAGGAGTCAGTGTGAGGTGGGGTTTACACAAATGTATATTTTATAAAACCATTATTTGCAAGCATCTAAATATATATACATGCAAAAAATATATATATATTCAGAGGAAGAATATATGTTCATATTCTCTATGTACGTTTGTATGTTATTAAGTGTATCCGCAGCAGAAAGGCCAACCTTGAAGAGCTACAATCAGTCCATTCTGAAAAGCATGTTCTTATGTTTGGGAACAGCAAGTCGGACCACCGTAAGCTCGCTGGTAAGATTAGTAATAACATTGCTTTAATGGTGATTCCATTTTAAGAAAATTGGTAGAAAAAATTCATGACATTTGAATGCCACAAACCCTCTCCTGCAGGATCTCAACCAACTTTTGTGATGTTGCCCTGTGGAGGGGTTGGAGTGAGTACTACACATGGACACAAGTATCAGCAGACACAAACATCCACACGCACACATCATCAGACCTCTTTTAAGTCGCAGGTCATGTGGGAATCTTTCCACTTATCTAATTGCATTACTGAACAGCAAACATTACATGGCTGATTATGCCTCATTACACAATTTAACTAATAATACTACAAATTGCTGATGCTATTGTTTTTGGCAAAGATAACTTTGAAACTTCACAAATCAAACTCTGTACAAAGGTTAGATGTGGGAAGAAAGAAAAGAATACAAGGATGCACGGAGAATACAGCTGTACATTTTAGAGAAATACATAATGGAAATGTAGATAAAGATGAAGAAGAAGAAAATAAGATACATTCTGAGACTAAGAGGAGAGGAGGAACATTTGAAGGGGGCTGGGTGGTAGTTGATAAGAGGACTGCTCTGCCTGGATTTCCGGCCTTTGGCTGCGCTGGTTCAGAGGGGTGATTGGAACAAGATGGCAAGGTCTGTGATAAAAGAAATTCCTCTGATTTCATTGTTCCCCCAGCAGTAATCCAGCACACCATCAGGGATGAGTTTTAAAACACTGAGTAACATTTGTGAATACTGACAAAAGATGCAACAAAGAAACAGATGAAAAACAAACAGATCTCCCCGAAATCATTTTATTATATTAACTTGCCCCTCAATGAGTGCAATACTCCATATAAATATGTAGTCAGACCAATATTTTTTTTTCATTCTCTCAGATGATATAGTCATAATATAGCTTAATATAATCAAATAGCACAATAGATATCATATAATATAGTAGATATAATATATTTCTAAATTAAATGTGATAAACCTGCCTTACGGGAAATCTTTGGCGATTTTCTTTTTTGTATTTATTGATTTACTAACACATTTATTGATTGATTAAAAAAACATGACAGCTTTCTGACTCTTCAATCTCATTCTTATTTGCACCTTTGGGAGATTGAAGTGTCCGTCATTGTTTTACTGACAGGTCGATGTTGACACAGTTTGGAATGATCATCACACAGCGACCGCTTCCAGAATTGCTGCAGGCTGCGTCACAGACCTGGCTCTGAAGGTGGCACAGAGAGAGTTGAAGGTGTGTATCTGTGACTGAATACTAATAGTTATTACTCTTCTGTGATAAGTTTAAAAACTGGAGAAGATGTGTTATTTTGAGTACCTTGCATTGAATACACTGAACCTGTCTGTGATAAGCCTATGTGTATCTGCCCCATGGAACATTTTTAAAACTGCGTAAATTGGGGATATTCTTAAAGATTATTAAAGAAGTAATTGGCTGAGTTTTATGTTTTTTGCTGTAATTCCACAGAATGGCTTTGCAGTGGTAAGGCCCCCTGGACACCATGCAACTCATTCATCTCCTCTGTAAGTACAGCATAGCACACACACACACACATATATATATATATGTATGTATATGTACCAGGAGCCAGGGGACTTGCAAAGTGTTTCAAAGCGTTTATTACAAATCAGCCACACTTCTAAAGAGGATGGAGAGAATGCCTGAGACTGTTATGTGTTAATGTGTATGCGTGTGTGTCTGAGTTGTGTACTACCTGCCTGATGCCTGGGGCAAACTACCTCCTCTACTGTTTCTTTTAAGTTTTCAGGACACAAATCAAAGCTCCACAAAAGACTAACGCATGTGGGCCTGCACACGTGTGTATTTCGCACACGTGTGTCTTTGTGTGAACGTGCAGATTTGCGTGCATTGATTTGTGTCAGACTTTGATAGGAGGCATTAGCCAAGTAACCACATTCAGCTGGGACCGTGTGTGTGAGCTCAGCAGAACTTGTCACCGGTTATTTATGGGATGATAATGACTTTTCATTATGAGCAAAGTTTGGACAGCATATAATCTATATCGTTTACTTACACACACACATTTTATGGGCCACGCTGACACTGCCTTTTCCAACATTCCTCCATTGTTTTTCATACATCAACACTTTTTGAGCATACTTTGGTATCGTGGGGACTGTCGCACCATGTTGAGAGATCATTTCTCAGAAATAAACGCCTGCATCCTGCCAGTTACTCTGACTGTGTTATCATTTGGAATGTAGATTGAATTTTATTATAAGCTTGGTCTGTTTGTCACAAAAATTGCGGATCACTCAGTTCTCAAGAATGCAGGGTTTTTAACTCATCATAGTATTCTAATAAGAGAAATCTTTTTTTTGTGAGTTTAGAAAAACAAAAACAACACAACTAAAAATAAGACATGAGTCTTAAATACGTCTTAAATACAGTCATTTGTAACGTGGCAGGAGTGAACACTGTGACAATCACAGTCTCAAAAGCTTCAGCATGAAGCTCTTGAGGAGATAACTGTTTAAGGAGCCAATATTTTAGAGGTTTTAAGGTCCGTACAGTATATCTGTGATTTTAATGCACTAGGACTGTTCTGATAAACACATGTGACTGTCATTCTTCCTGTCTTTGTCCACAGGGGCTTCTGTTTCTTCAACTCTGTTGCTATTGCCGCCAAGCAGCTCCAGCAGAAGCTCAACATCAGCAAGATCCTCATCGTAGACTGGGTGAGGACCCAAAGCAAGACCGCTATCAATGGCTACTATATGAATAAAATGCAAATATACTGGGACATAAATGTATCAGAAAGAGGGTCCCAGATTTACAGTAGCTCTCCTGATCGTCATCTAGATCATTAAGACGGCTATTTCTGCTGTCCATGTGTGAGCTGAGCTGCCACATATGCTTAGTGCAGACTCAAAATAACACACTGTGATAAAAAAAACTCACCCACGCATACATGTGTGGAATTGATCCAAAGCCAGTTGGTTGTCTCTGCTCAACATGTGTGTTTATATGATTCTGCAGAATGACTTTACACACTACATGCTCTTCTTCATAATACTGCATCAAATGCTGATGATCCCCTTTTTGTTAAAAGAGAAGTCCGCTTTCAGTTTTTCATATGTGTAATGTTTTGTTAAAGTAACAAACTTATCCATACAGCATTATTCCCATTAAGTTTTTTTTTCTTTATTGATGCTAATTTAGATTTTCCAAATAAATACATGAATCAGTCAACACTTAAATGCTGTCATAACATTCCAACCTGTTATCCAAATCATATTTAGGATGTGCATCATGGCAATGGGACCCAAGAGGCTTTCTATGATGACCCAGGCGTTCTTTACATCTCCCTACATCGTTATGATGATGGCAACTTTTTTCCTGGTAGTGGACATCCAAATGAGGTACAGAATGATTTGGGAAACTTTTTCTCAATGCTAATTTTTCCTCAACAGAGTTCAAGATAGATCTATTGGCCCAGTTGTATTCTGTGACAGTGGGATTCCGAGGGGACTGCAGGGACCTCAAAGACCTTGTGTTCAGCATGTACTTGTCAAAACAAAAATAATTGTCACAATTAGTGAAACATTCACATGACAGAAAACTCAAATTTTCAATTATATTTATTTTGTCATTTTGAACATTTTTGAGAACCGCATTTTGTCCTTTGTGGACATGTTATATGGCCGTTTAAAGGTTTGGGCATAACGTTTCTATTTAAATCTTGTCACATTTATTTTCGATATTTTACAAGTTGAGTCAGCATTTGAACAATGTGATCTTACAGTTTGAGTTTATATAGATTACAGTGTCTCTTATGTTTGCCCTAAAATAATTTCTCACATGGGTATACTGTTTTTCTAACCAAACATGAACACTTTAAAACAGGGTGAAAAGTATCATGTTACTGACTTGGACATTGCCATTCTTGCCTCATCTTTTGGTTGCCAGACATTGTTCAAAACAAGATTTCCAGACATCACAAACATTTTTGTCCAGTGAACCAGCCATGAGCATAATTTGTGCTTTTGGTTAAGTTCTTCACATGGGTTACTTCCAACATCCGGTTTATCCGAGTAACTTTTCGGCCTTAGGTGCCAAATCTCCACAACTGGATGTGTCAAGTTTTATTGTAAACCAGTCTGTTCACAGGAAACTGGGATGAAAAAAATGATGGTGGTTGTGGATTTCTGGTGGTTTCGCCAGAAATCCAGTGTGATGATTTGACGATCTGTCAATCCCCAATCAGATTAACTAACCTCATTCAACTGTGGCGTTCACCACCCATTCAATTCCTCACATTCCCTGGTCTTGCTCTGCCATCCTCCCCCACAATAATAGTCTGTGTTTTCCCATAAAATCCCCTGATGAGGGACGGTACATAAAACGCTTTGTTGGCTTGGATGTGGCTTTGCCTAGAGTGGACTTTCAACCTCTGTTGAGCTGTGTGGTAAACCTCTGGAGTCTAGCTGTCCCCCATGTAGGTATATAACTCACCATGGGGTATGGGTGTGATGTCATAGTCATAACACAGAGTGCCGAGTACCTCACAGAAACCAGCAAAGGCCTAATCTAGTCCAGCAACACTTTAAACATGAAAGAGAGAAAGAGGACAGAGAACAGTGCAATACACTTGGAGCTGTAGCAGAAATCATGTGCGTCTAGTGCTCTGTGTGTACGTGCACGTGCACGTGCGTGTGGGTACATTACCAGTTGGCAGAGGACAGGAGGCCTCATGTGTTTTTGGTTTGCCCTGTGAACATCCCGTCCACGGAGAGAAGAATGGAGACAGACGCTCTACGATGATCATCAGCATTCTTTCTCTTTCAAGCATCCTCACACACCCACACACACGCACACACAAACACAAAGGAAATTACCACACATTGTTGCCAAGAGCATGTCAATCAACCTCCTCAATCTCCCCTCTAACTGACACATTGACTGATGGTGAAGGGTTTAGGGTACAGCTAAATGGCTGCTAGTAGGACTACAAAGAGAGAGAAAAGAATCCTTAACTTCTTTCCAAGACCCAGGATTCAGTTCATTCTATGCCCCGAATACATGAGGTCAACCTGATATGAGCTCCATCCACTCTGCCGGGCATTTTAGGTTACTCGCCAACTCATTTTAAACATGTAAAATGAGCTGTATAGTGTTGTAGCATGTTTTATTTGACATGACATATGTTCCATAAATAGTCATTTCAGTTATATATATTTTTAATTCATTCTTTTTAAAAGATCAGACAAAATTACCCTATGAAAAATACTGCTCAGATAAGTTTTAGCCTAAAGCTGGGGAGCCATAAACGGGTGTAACTGTTGTGGCTCAGAGTGATTTATAAGACCATTTGACAAATTGCATCAAAATCAAAATGCAAGGACAGGGGTGTTGAATTAACAGCCATCCGTCTTTCATTTAGGAATTATAATCACTCCCTTGTGTGACTTTAAAGAGATGCAGCCACTTTTCTTTTGTTGCTGCAATGCAGAGTTTTGCAACAGTGGTGCTGATTTTTTAGAGCATTTGACACAAATCTGTCATCGTCAGAGTTTCTCAACTTTAGCTCATTAAATTTCTCTACATTCTCACAGCTTTTTTGTTCCCCTCACAGTCTTACTTTATCTCCCCTGTTTCCCCTCATCCAGGTGGGTGCAGGTGCGGGTGAGGGCTTCAATGTGAATGTCGGATGGATGGGTGGTTTGAACCCCCCAATGGGAGATGCAGAATACCTGGCTGCATTCAGGTAAATTCTAGTTTTCAAAAATTCTAATTTAGGATTCGTTTTTGACACTTGAACTCTCTCTCTCTCTGGCGGGCTACTGATATTAGGGTCATGTAGTATGAGAGGGATCTAATGGCAAAGCCAGCAAACAGTAACAATGAAAGAACTACTTCTGTGGCAATACTTCATCATATGCCCTGTTGCCCCTGGTCGTATCCTATTTCAACTCCAAATCTTACCATATTGATGTTATTATAATTTTAATAGTCATTTAACAGTTTGTAAACCTGCTTTAAGAAGAAAAAAACTATTATTTCCTTGCCCAGCTGGAATGAATAAATTGTGTATAGATTCAGAAATCGGCCTTTTTCTTCTTTCACTGTTCAGGTTTATCATTTTTGCAACACATAATGACATTAAATGCCATCAGAAAAAAAACAACCTTCTGAGCATTTTGCCATTTAAACAATCAAATTCAAAGCAATACATTTTATTTGATCGAAGATATAGATCCTTAAAATTGAGGAATCTTCTCTGACCATGTAAATATAACATAAAGAAACAACCTAAAAACTATAATTTAGGTGTTGTTATCTGCAGGGATTTCTGAATTGATTCTTTCAAGTTTTAGATAAAAGGGCAGTTAACATATATTTATGGTAAAACAAAAAGCGTACCTGATTTTGAAATAAATCCATAAAAATGCCAATATATTTTGTTAAAGGATCTCTGTAGTAACATGTTGGTCATAGTTAATGTTGAAGCCAAGTGCCCAGATGGACCTTCTGTCTTCACACTTCTCAATTCATTCAGAAGATTCCTACTAAATCAGTATGGCTCGGTTGTGCACTACATTGTAATGAGCACAGAATGTGTCTGTCAGCAACAGTGGTTCGCCACCAGATGATTGAAATGGTATATGAGCTCTGCATGGTGCTGCATGCAGCACACACAGTGGGTGGGCCCCTCGTCAGAGGAAAGATGCTAATGAGCTTACCCATACTGGTAAAATCCATCGGCCCAGTAGGCAGGCTTGGAAACACTAAGTCCAGTGTTTACTGGAGCCCTGGATGCTAATTAAGAAACAACTGGTCCTTTCCTGAGCAAGCGTCTGGTTTTAGTATTTTTCATCCAGTTTAGGAAATTGCAAGTGTTTTCATGTGTAAAACTTCCTCAGTTAACCACAGTATAGTAGTGCACTGTATTGTGTGTTACCCATGGAACATATATCAAATCAAAGTTCTGTAGAGGAGAAGTGTCCTGGTGGTCTGGTGGTTTGCGGCTCATACCGTGAAGCTGTAATGTCCGGGATGCTTGTCCAGAAAAACTCTTTTGTCATGTGTCAGTTTGGGAGGGACCAGCTACCCTCAGTAAGAGTTCATATTGATTAAGGTGAAAGTTAAAGCTAGACAAAGTGATGGGTTTAAATACTTTTCCAGTGAACAACACCACAAGTCGGTGGAATAATTCTGTGAACAAATGCGCAACACGGCATATGCACAAAATTTTCTGCGTCATGATTTTAATGTTTATGCAGTTAAGTCCCTCTAGCCCAGTGCCAGTTCTGTCATTTAATTTGTACATGATTTGGATGACAGAGTGTTCCAGACTGCGTGTGTGTTTGTATGTGTGTGTATGTGCTTGTGTCTTTGGGATGGAAGAGAAAATGGCTGTTGATGAACTGCGTCTGTTTTTGGGTGTGTTATAGTGACAGGAGAAATATTGTGGTTGAGAGAAGGGGCACTCCATTACAATCGAGAGAGAGCTAAGCTGCATTAAGATTTAATGTTGTGACATTGTGTGTGTGCTCATGTGGAGGGTGACTAAGGTGATCTGAATTTAAGGTGCATCTCAGGTAGCACAATAGGTGTGCAAACGCTAGTTTTTTCTATGGCATTTCCAAGTGGCTACTGACCAGCAATGAACTATGGAGGAAAGGAGAGTGCAGCAGAAAAAGAAGAGAAGAAGTGGGGGGTGCATTGTTAGGGAATCCAAAGGCGGCGTAATTAGCCCCAATGGATCCCAGATGGCTGGCTGTCAGTGACGTGAGAAGAGGGACGAGCTCCTAATAGGAACCAGACGTTCACAAATGCCTTTGAACTGCCGCTGAGAGAAAAAGGGCGAGCGAGAAAGAATCAAACGCGGCATGGGCTATGTGCTCTTGCTAAATAACTGGCAACGGGAAACAAGCGGAAGTAAGATAGAGAACATAGAAGCAGGGAAAGTGGTCTCCCCTGAGGAGAGGACACAGTATGTGGATATATAATGTGCTGTGATTCAAGGGAGGCCTTAGCACCAAGGAGGCTTTACAGGTATAGAACCCCCCCTGGTAAATCAAATGTGTTTTTGTAAAACTACAGCAGCCAGAACACCATTCATTCATTCATTCATATATATTTTCTTTACTTTTATCTACGAGCCTCACCATTTCAACAGTTACACACATTCACACCTGGGAGGTACACCACCTCCCGGAGTTGGCTGCCTACCAGAAGTGGATCGAGAGCTGAGATCAAGCACTTGGAGTGTTGCCTTTGATAATTTCTCTTTTCATCATTTTCAGTGGAGGGAGTGTACAATCAAGTAAATGTTTTCAGTTAATGATCCAGAGAAGTCCTACAGAACATCAATGTTCTCACTGAAAATTAAATCACCTCAACTGTGTTTTGTTTTCATTGTGAAGACAACTTAAGTTCTGATCATTACACTAATGAGTGTTTTTTTTTTTATCCCACTCTGATAAAAATAATTCTATCACACTACGACTTCCCTTCACACATTATTATATCGTATTCACTCGCTTTCTCTCAAATCAGGAACACCTGTTGAAAGTACAGCTTCTTAAATGGACTATCAAATTTCATCCAGACCACAGGGATGAATCAGCGCAGCCTAACATACAGCATTGTCTTTCCTCACTTTGTCCTCAGAGCTGTGGTCATGCCCATCGCCCATGAATTCTCTCCTGACGTGGTGCTGGTGTCAGCGGGCTTTGATGCTGTTGAAGGACACTTGCCTTCTCTCGGCGGCTACAAGGTTACAGCCAAGTGTAAGTCTGCTCCAGATTCTGAATTACATTCAGCAAATATGACGATGAAAGTGTGTCCCATTTTTTTAATTAATATCTTCTCATAGCTAGGTAAAATGCACCCTCATTAGAATCACATGTGCCTAATCATTTGGTTGTGAGTAAGGCTGCTTTTGTCTTTCTCAGCTTCTGCGTGTATTCATGATTTGGGTGTTTTTGACCTCTTTAAGGTTTTGGTTTCCTGACCCGTCAGCTGATGTCACTGGCAGGGGGCCAGGTTGTCCTTGCTTTAGAGGGGGGGCATGACCTTAAAGCCATCTGTGATGCCTCTGAGGCTTGCGTCAGCGCATTGTTGGGCATGGAGGTGAGATTTATGGATGCACATGCCGCACATAAAGCTGGGTTTTCACAGATTCATTCAGTACGAGCCATCCTGTACCTGCTGACTCTTGGATGTGTCTCAGGTGGAGCCGCTCTCCCAGTCAGTGTTGGATCAGAAGCCTTGTGAAAACGCAGTCCGCTCTCTGCAGAGAGTCCTCCAAGTCCAGGGTGAGAAACCAACACAGCATGTAGCATCCAGCACCTTTAAATAGGCTTTAGACTGTGGTGGAAGAAGTATTTAGGTTCCTAGTCACAGTCAGTCTCATTAATAAAATCACAAAATTACTTAAAGACATATGAATAAAATGACCCAATGAAAAATCTGACCTCTGAATGAAAAACCGTTATACATTATGAAGTAAAACAGTTTTTGTTATACCATGTGGAAGCTATTTATGTCAGATTTGCAGATAGTACTGCAGCTGCTGACTGAGTCTGTGATTAATATGTTCGTATATGTTCCATTTACTGCTGTTAAACTTGTTACAAATTCTGGTCAGATTAGGCGCCAGTTTACTAGATGATCAATTAATCTCTTGTAAAAACTGTCATGGTGTTTTTTAAATCTTTGCATATAAATCTCAATTTACAAAGTCAGTTAAATCCAACATTGTCTAAAAGGACTAAAGTACCCCAAACTCATAGATATGTGTTTGCACTTTAGTGAATGTACTTTGATAGATCCAACTACAACTTTTTGTGGCTCTTTTTAAGTTATTTCTGTTTTAATGACTCTTGGGTGTATCAACAAAGTAACTTCAAGTCTTCCAAATAACCAGCAGAACCACTGTCACAATAAACATGAACTGGAAATAAATTTCAGCCAGCTGGTTTGAAGAGAGTAAACGTGCTCCCATCCACAAATATTTCTTAGTGCATGATTTTTTATCGGTCAAGTTGTTTGTGCTCTGTGGTGTTATGCATGTCTGTGTTTTATAATACAATAACTTATAAACCTAGGGATATTTATCCATTTAAAAGTTTTACCTAATTGCATTTTACCTCATGTTGCAGTCATAACATTTGTTACTTTTATTTGCTCTGAAATTTTATAGGACAAAATACATCTTCAAAAATGCTTGAATTTGTATTCACATTTATATTTTGATGACTGATGGACTAAGTTCTCCTTTCTGTGTGTGTGATATCAGCAGTCTATCATCTGATTTCTCTCTTTTTTACTCTACATAGCAGTCTCCTCCCTCACAGCTCCTGCTCTGTGACCACCTCTCCTCCTTTACATCCCTGTCTCCCATCCTTCCCTCCAGCCGTCTCACACTCAGACAGATGCACACACACATGCAGTCACAGCCGCCCTGGCTTCAATTATCTTCAAACACTTCTCTGGCACACGACCTTCACAACATCCCCTCCTGATTGCACACAAATGTTATCCCAACCAAATTAGATTAATTAAAAATATTTGAATAGCCACAGGAATGTTAAGCCCATAATTCAGGCCTTGGGTAAAGTATATGCAAGATGCATGCGGAGCCAGAACACACACTTATAGATGAACACGTATGCAATCAGTGATTTATTTTTTTTCCACACAGAGCAGACAGAAACTGAGTTTACAGTTCTGAAATTATCAACTTGGTTATTTAGACAAAAACGCTGTTTATTCCACAGCCATTTTAATCCAGATCAAACAACTAGAACCAGGGGATCGTAAGCCAACCACTGCTTTTTAGTAATGCATTGTTTTTCCCTCAAGGAACAATTCATGATGAAAACACCAGTGACTGAAGGTATTGATCTCTCTTTCTCCTTCTTCCTTTTTGGTTTCTGTCTTTTTTCCGTTCCTTTGCTTCCTGCAGGTGAGTACTGGCAGAGTGTGAGGGATTCGGCTGCCACAGCGGATCTGTCCTACCTACAGGCACAGAGACAAAGAATCCGCAGAGACTCGGACAGCGAGGCGGTCAGTGCAATCGCCTCACTGTCAATGGGTTCCTTCACATCTCACAGGTAGGGACAATGCCGGCTAAAATATCCACTGCGTGTGCTTCTTGGCAACATTGTAGTTTATTTGTTACAAACTCTTTTTTTCTTTTTTTAAGGACACAACCGGAAAAAATGTTGGGGAAGAAGGACTCTCTCTGAGTATACTACTGCCTGTTTCTTCATACTAGTTCTCAGTGGAAACACACACACACACATAAGTACAGATACAAAGCTATGCATTTGGATCATCACTGGAAGCGGATGTTACATCTCAAAACCTCCTGTATTACTATGTGGGTGCTGTACGGCCACTCCTTTTCCAACACACACTGAGGAACAGCAGCCCACTGGGCCACATTTGTATTCCCCTGAGGTCTCTGCAGGCTTTCCTGAAGGGCTCATTGATATCATAATGAAGAATCTTTGCTCTGTTGTAGCACCCAGTGCAACATGACGTAGCAAGAGCAAAGATGAGAAAAGACGGCAACTTCAAATATTGACACTGTTTGTTATTCCAGAAAAAAAATCTGTCCAGGACCACTCACTCTTCCCATTTTGAAGGTGAACAGAAAAGTGGAAAATGACAGGTGAAGGAGAATAGAGATGAGCTTGTCATTTTTAAGCGTGTGACAAACATCCAACGAAGGAAAAAGGTCAGAGTTTTCTGATCATCTTGCACTGTATCATTATACAACTTGACAAAAAGAAGAGAAGCATGTCGACAATCCAATATCTTGTTTGTTTGCAGTTTTACTCCATTTGAATATTCATTCCTTTGACCTGTAGCACACATTTCTGTGAATGTCAGCATGAGATTTTTTTATTCTTACAATTCCAGTAATCCAGAGTGAAGCTACAATGAAGTCTGAGATACATATGTTTCACATTGTTTCTATGTCCACACATATTTTCTTGAATCTCTTCCCTTTTTTTTCTTCCTTTGCCTGTCAGGCGAGCATATGCAGCAAGGCTTTAGTTAGCTGCACTTTCTGTTATCACTCTCTGACAGATAAGATACCAAGCATCGGTCTTTAGCGAAGTGCATCTTAAAGATATAAGCATACTGTAGTTTGCATTGATGGCATTAGTCACAATGAAGAGCTCATACCTCTAACTACTGGGGCATCAGATTCACAGGAGGCAGAAATTCCTCATGAAGCCTCAGCGCAGCATGACCACTCAGTAATGATTGTATATGTGAGAATGCAGATCACATTTTGAATGAGATTCATTCAAAACTTTTATACCAATCACACAGACACCAAGTGCACTTAGGCTGCCCTTAGAGTAGAGGGTATAAATAAGTTGTGTCTCAAAATCTGAACTTCTGATATTGTTGTTAAGTGGACCAGTGTTTCTTCCTGTGGATGAGCATTCCTGCTGTATTCGTTCGATGTCTCTTTTTTAAATATTTGTATCTAACAAGGACAATCTGAAATGTCCTCTGTTCTTCCTGTATCAAGCACTGGTCTGTTTCTTGTCAGGGTCAGGGATGCTTTGCTCCCTGGGCCAAACAGTGGTAATGGATGTGGGTGAATAGACAGTCTATGATATCCACACAGTGCAATTGGACACAGGTTAAACACAACCAAAGTTTATAAGAACAATGTGCTGTCCCTGGACTGGCATAGCCTAAAGAACATCAAAGACTTTCAAGAACTTGTGAGTTCCTCTTTTCTCTTTCCAAACAGTCAAAAAGCACAGATATATAAACAAATTCATTTGACATGACGTGTATTTATATTTTAAGATTCATTGTCTTTGAAGTGCTCTTTGCGTGTCTAACACAGTTATGACGATGCTAATACAGTATGTTGGCTTTCATTACCGTTTAGTTATTTTGTGTGTTGCATTGTTCGTGCGGCTAAAACTCAAACCTGTCCGTTACGTGTCAATGCAGTAAAAATGTGAAAACACATGACAGCGTCCCACCAGTTGGCGTGCAGCGCTTTCTGAAGGTCGGATGGCCTGAGTGTAGTGGTAAATGGATTTACGTGACAGTAACCTGACAAACCTATGTCTTATCTTTATTGTCTTAATTAATAAAAATGATCTATTTTTGTATTTGACCTTTAAAAAATGAAGCCTTCATGTACCTTGAGACCAAATTATCGGATGAATTTTTCAGACCAACCTGTGTGAAAGTGGCCTTAATAATGTGGAGCTTAATTAAAACTACAAGACAACGCCAGTTTAATCACAACTGACTGTTTGAATTTGCCTCTGTACAGTGTACATAATAATGTCTTTGTATCTTTTTGACTGTCTTTGGACTTTTCTATTCTCTTGTGGTCATCAATTCTTAATAAATGTAAATTATATACTAATGAACGAGGTCATCTATGTTTTTCTGTCTGTTATTTTTGTTTATCCTTTACAATTTTGTTTGGAAATTCATTACTCTTTCCTCTATCATTTTGATTCTTATCTCAAAAAAGAAGGGCATCACTCCTTTGATTAAGATGATAGTGTGCGCATACACAGCATTGAACAAGCTTTTATTGTCCACAGGAGATGAAACATGACAAATAACTAAAAGGAAGTAAAAAAAAAACAGTATAAAAGAAACATGATCAAACAGTAATATAAACACTGTTCCAAATGAATCCAGTCTACTGTGCATGTGATCACTTCATCAACACTTTGGCAGGTTTTCCAAGAAACTTTCTGCTTCATTATATTTCAATTATTCAGAGAGAGCCTGTTTGAAAAGATGTTCTGAAGCTGCGGTTCAGATTACAGCTGTCTGCCTCTCTCACTAATACTGAACCAGCTGACCCCAAAAGTAACAAGTGACTGAACTGTGATCAGTGGTTTCTCATCAAAAGCAGAGGAAAGCATAAGCAGGGTTTAAGTAATACAGTGTGCATATATCAAATCCACAAACAGATACAGTTCAAACCCTTCCCCGAATATTTAGGAAGCTACCCGGCACCACAAAGTCGAAGATCTGCGTCAGATTCCTTGAGCTCTTCCTCCTCCTGCCTTAAGAGCCAGAGCGATTAGCTTATTAGCATCGTAGCTGTAAACATTCATTGGCTGTGACTGCCCTCCCACCATCACTGTGCCATTGTCATTAGTCGTCTAAATGTCTGTCAGGCAGTGAGTCATCCAACAAAAAAAGATCCGGTGGATGATGGTTATCACGGTGTCACCGAAGGCACTCGTACCAGCAGCCGTATTGTTTCATTGTCACCGCAGGCCAGCTGTTTGTTTCTCTTTCCCCTCATTCAGAGTGTTCAGCAGTTCACTGGACTGTCACTTCTCCACGAGGAGCAACACCGAAAGCTGCTTATCTTATCACGAGTCAAGAACATGTCCAGAGAAAAAAAGATATGTTAGGGATGGGGAACGTGGGGAAATCTTGTGAGGCGGGAGTGTATTTCTTTGAGTTTGGAGAGTTTCCTATTTGTCAATTCATCTGCAGAGGAGAAAAACACAAAGATGAGCAGAGGTTACAAACTGAAGACCCAAGTAGAACAAAACCTCTGTGCAGTCCTGCTCCAACCGAACTCGGACAGCGACAGGGTCATAAAAATGGTTACAAACAAACAAACACTTCTGTTAAGTGGAAAGTGGAAAAATCCCTGCAGCTCTTTGACTTAAACTTATCTTGTTTTAACAAGCCAACATTTAATCTACAGCTCTGTAATTAGACTGTGTCTTTCCATGCTTCCAGAAACATGCAAACACAGTCCACATGACTTTCATCATACCATAGATGCATGAATGTGTAAATGAAAAACCAGAAGAACAGTGTTTTCTTTTGTTGTTGTTACAAATGTGCATAAAGGATAATAAAGTATGGATACGATTTTTTTCTTTTGCTGTTTATTTTTTTTTAAAGTTGTTTTCCTTCTCTCTGCGCCTTGGAGTCATGATTGCATTAGTTTTGGTTTTGACAGATCCTGATGTATTTCAAGTCTTTTGTTGCCTACGTGTCAAATCAGGGGTCCTTCCTCCATGGCCCTCTATCCCTGCAGCTGTCTGGCCACCGCACATAGGAATAAATGCTCAGGCACAAAAAGCAATCAAATGCACACACAACACACACAACCTGCGCTCGGCTTTCAGTTTGGACCTCTAAAAATAAAAATCGCTATCAGAAGCCGCAACTTCTGGATGGGGCTTTTAAAAACGCAGATGAACCACAGAGGACTTCACATCTGGTCTGCAATCAGCCAAGAGTCAAAGCCAGATATTCAATATGCACAGAAGAGCATCCAACAGCTGGACAGTTCAAACTGTAAAACATACACACAAGCGGGTGCAGCAGAGCCAGGAGTTCCGGCAGAGGAAGGAGCAGTGAGAATCATTGATTATGATATAAACAGAGGAGAGAGTATTGTTTTCCTCGACCTCAACAGAGCAGTCCTCTTCTGTGTCTGGGCCAGATATCCACACGTCATTTTGACACGCATAAAACCACATGAGTTGCACTTATGGTCGTGTGTGTGCATGCTCCCAAAGAAAAATATAATTTTTTTCTTTGTCATTTAAGTGCACCGCAGTCCACTACAGTATGGTTTATTACCTTAAAAAAATGTCTCATTACATTTTCATGGTTTAAAAGCTTTTAGAACACTCCAATAGCCCCTCAAAAATCTGGAGAAACTCCATTGTTTTTGCTAATTTTTTCAGAATGACACTGAATTACACGTGTCCTCATACGCATGACCTCATCAATATGCACCCTGTTTTCGATCAAACGCACATTCGTGCTCGTGCCTTTGAAATTTCTTGACCCTTTCTAACCTAATTTCTCTCCAAAAAATGACAGGTTTAGGCCAGATGCAAGCCCTGACTTTAAACACTCTCCATAGTAGATTGCAGGCAGAACAGGCAAAGTGGAGGGTAATGGCTGCAGCGATGCGTTCAAGGACACTTGGCTTCACAAACAGGAGCCTTGGCTTTCCATCCACAATGCTGAGTGGAGCCTGCGTCTGCTGCAGAGGCCACTGGAGGTTTGCACTAATTCGGGGTAGAACACCTGCGCACATGGGCGGCAGCTGCTGGTCTGCATCTGGACATTATTATGTGTACACGCTGTACGCAGTCTTGTATTCTAATATGTGATTCATTGATTCTTGCAGTGTATAACTTGTAACTGTGTGACACTTAGAGGCCTGTTTGAAAGGTGTTTACCTTGACCTGTCAGCTCACGGATGAAAAACAAGTGTTGTACAGATCCACATTTACTCCTAAACCTTCTCTGCCCTTTATCATTTCTTCCATTCTACGCCTTCAGTCTTTTTTCAAAGAACTATTTTTGTTTTATGTTATAATTCCATTTTGAAGGGGGCTTTTTGCCTCATGTTTTTTGACGCAATCCGACATCAAGTCTCACAAAACCAAAACCAGAAGATGAGAGAGATAAAAATCACTGAAAAAACATCTGCGAGTGTATTCCTGTTTACGCATATGCACATGTTCACGCAGCCACACACACCGCTGCATAACTAATTAGAGCCCAACTCCAAACACATACACGACTGCACACGCATACGTGCACTGACATAAACAGGCTGACCCTAACCCTGGTACACACACCTTCCTGAAACCTCGCAACTGTTTCCAATCTAAAGGTTCCTGCTTGTCTGGGCCCCGGCAAGGCCTGATTGCACGATACAGGATCCTGAAGGAAAGAGGGCAAGGCTGCAGGGGGAGAGGGAGTGATTTGCCTCCACTTTTTTTTTTCTCTCCCCACTCTTCCTTTTTTCCCCTCCTTTCATGCTGTACCTGTGCTGGAATCTGGTGTCTGTTAAAATGATTGAAAAAAGAAAACAGACCCTGGAGATTGTGGGGGAAAACATTTGTCTTAAATTCATCAGAGGTCTGTCAAACACTGGAGCCGAGAGGTTAGATCACCACGGTGATAATTTCACTTCATTTCACTTCATAAAGTGAGACAACTGAAAGGCTTTGTGCACTTCTGAATCTTGCTACTGCATAAACTAATTATATTTATATATTATTATCAATTTTTCTAATCTTGCTTGTCTGGGGAAACACACTTGGAGAAAAGTTATTTCTGCTGATTTTAAGTTTGATTTGATTTATTCATCATAGAGCTTAATTAATAATCCGCATAGCGATTTCTATCTATTTACTGTAAATAAATAGTTTAGAAATCTATTATAAGAAAAGAGATTTAACAGAATCCAAAAACATTTCCTAAATAATTTTGATATTTGGTTTTAAAAATTGCAATCTATAATTTAGAGCATTTTCTTTCTTTTTTGTTTGGTTTGGTTTGGTTTGTGTCACTAGCTTACATTTAATGTCAGCACTTTGCTTATAACTGATAGTGTGATGCTGCTTTTTTCCAGAGAGACACCATGTATATATTGGATGGATTTTACTCACGTGAAAGGTGTCCTTGTACATTTTTTCTTTTACTTTATTTTGTTTCATTAAATACTTTTCTTTAGTGAAGAGAACAGACTAACATCATATCAGCTATAAAATAGGGTTTTATAAACCAAACCAGGTAGGTATCAAAGTATCAAAGTCTCCAAAAGCAATTCGAGTAGTTACACTAAAATTGAAAACAATATTCTTGAGCATAAACTGAGGACTAAAATTAACATTTTCATGGCATGTCACAGAAATCTTAAGCCATTTGCAACATGTGTGGAAATTTCCACACATCCTGTTTAAAATCAGATTCAGTATATATTTAGATACATTTTAGAAAAAGTTTTGCAGGCAGATTGAGCAGGTGTTTTGTTTGTTTTGTGTAAGTAAAATCTGTTCTGCATGTGACTGGACAGGTATTGTCAAAACCCAGTTTAAAACTGCACATTTTTCCACTTAAACATTTGAATTCTTTTTAAATAGTTGTCACTTTGCTGGTATTTTCTCTCTAAACGTAATGCACATTGAATTCTGTGTGGAGGATTATTCTTTTAAAATTTAAGTCTTTGGTGATGTTGTTATTTTTCAGCATGCAAAATATTTTAAGTCTTGTTTGTCAATGTGCTGAGAAAAACATTAGGATATAGTAGGGAAAGATTTTTTTTTCTCTGTGTAGATGTGTGTTGCTGTTTTTTGTCCATACCTTATGGGTCGCAGTGGCCTGACACTCTGTACTGGACACAACTGTGGAACAGACAAGGGACAGAAGCCGAAACAGTAAAGGAAAACGGGAGAGGAAGGGTGCAGCGACAAAATTTCAATTGGAAAATGTTGAAAAGGAAAAATGAATGCAAACATTTTAGAAAAATAAGCTTAGTATTGGATCAGAAAGGAAGAAATCAGAGGGTCAGAGGTCAGGATATGGATGCAAATACAGACAGGTCGGGTGGGGGTGGAGTTATGGAAACAAGAGGGTAAAGGAGAAACGTTCTGTGGGGTTTTAGTGGCTGGTGGACATGGCCCAGGCCCCCTCCATCCTCCACACAGAGAAGGCGTAGCTGAGTCTTTCATGGGCCAGGTAGTTGCAGCTGGCCAGCTTGGCGTCCATCTCGTCGCTCTGCAGTACCTGGTAGAGGAAGTCGATGTAGCGCGAGGCCAGCTTCAGGATCTGTATCTTGCTCAGTTTGTCTGAGGGTAGCGTGGGGATGATTTTGCGTAGAGAGGCAAAGGCATCGTTCAGGGACTGCGTGCGCTGACGCTCTCGCACGTTGGCAATGACCCGCTGAGAGTGTAGTTCCTCGAAGGGTGGCTCTGGCCTGGGTCCCAGTGACGTGGGGGCCAAAGACACCACCGTGGAAGGGCTCTTCTTGAGCCGTTTGGGCCCTGCCGGCAGAAGGCTGGTGGGGCTGCCGGTACTGCTCTCCTCTGCCTGACTGAGGCTGTCCTTTTTAGGAAAAGGGGAACGCTTTCGATTTCCTGGTTGCATGGTCTTTTTTGATCCTCTCTCCAGCTCCTCTTCACTGGCCCCCAGCCCTCCTTCAGGCGAGTTGGTGCAAGATACCTCTTCTCTCATTGTAGCGTCCACAGATGTCTTTCCGGTCCCCACAGCAAGACAGGATTCTGTCCAACTCTGACAAACAGTTTGTCTACACTGACACCCACTAAAAACCTCAGCTGGACAACCTTGAGGAAAAAAAGTCTTCTTGTCCGTCAAAGAAAGTTTCGGGCTGCTAAAGCTCCATCAGAGGTGCTGTCTTGTTGTCTAATTACCTTCTTTAATTTCTCACGTTCACATTTCCCCCTCTGTCTGCCAGAAAGAGCAACAACAAACCATTTGACAGGCAAGTCCACCTCTGCTTCTTTTATAGGCAAACGCTATCCCGGGGCTGCCGTGCACTTCTAATTGGCTCAACAGATTTCCAGGGGGTGTGGTTCAGCCTGGGACGGCCATGAAAGCAGGAAGTGTGCGTTACTGGGGTGGGTGATAGAGAAAAGGGGGTAAGTGGTGCTCTCAACCAATGAGAAGTGCTGAGTCTAATGTTGCAGAGATGTCTGAGAATTTATGGGTTCCAGATTTGGGCTGGACCCTCAGTCCGTCTGCATCGTCGTGTCTACAGAGACCTTGTATTTCTGACATTCCCTTTATTTACGCTTTAATGTGGGATACTTCATACATCCGTATTTATGTGATTCTCATAGAGACATCATATTGCAATATTTTTCTCAAATACAGCAGTTAAATAAAGCTTTTGGGGTTTCAGTCTCTTTTTGTTTTAAAAAGGAGTGTGTTCACACTAAAGCTGGTGTGTCAATATTTCCACCCTGCTGATGAGCAGATACAGTAAAAACAAATCTGTAGAACCATAGGTCACACGGTGGACTGACTTGAAGAAGAAAACTAGGTGCTGAAAGAGTAAAGGAGATTTATGAGTTGGCATAGGAGGGCACTCAGGGAACTCTGTTTTTCACAAAAGTCAGCACCGTATCTCGCAATTTTGAAGGAAGAGGTCCACAGGATAATGTTAAAACTCACATCTCAACAAAGTATCTCGAAACTGGCATAAAAACATATTCCAGCAGGCATCGCAATGATGTGAGATATTTGTGTATCGATTACACAGTCAGCCATGTACAGCTCTTTTGTTTTCTATTTATTAACGGGACCTTTTATTATTTGTAAGGAAAATGGGCCATCGTTTTATCCAAAATGACACTCCTAACATCATATTGTCTCATTAAACTCAATTTTCTGCTCACAAATTAGAAACTCAGTCCATTCCCTCACCTGGCCATTCTTTGTTTTTAATGGCTCTTCTTTAGCAGAATTCTCCATCATCAGTTCTCTGATTCCTCTGCCTTGAATTTGGAAGGTGGTGCATTCAGGACCCTGAATAACCCCTGACCTTGATGGCCCAGAGACCTCAGCCTGCAGAGGTGAAGGAGTACCTAATTGTGCCATCCATGGCCTCAAGGCAGAGCCAGCATATGTTCTACCCCCACACCATCAGCCCATCTGGATCTGCAGTCATTTAAATGCATTTTCCTCACTTTAGCAGCCATGACACAGCAGGTATAGGCCCTGCTGAGAAAAGTTCTTGTTCCTTCAGTCAGTGCAACCTACAATTTCGACCGGTTACTCAACCTTGAATCCGCAACTGCATCCCTATCTGTTTCCCAACAGCAGCCATTTATACCTACATGCGTCATGGCCGTATGACTCATCTGCGGATCACTGCAGAACATCTTGATGGGAGTTTTCCACCGCTCTGAGCTGGAGAAATGTTGGACTTTCTGATGACAGCGTACCCTTTTGTAGTTCAAATGTATAAGCGCGTCCGTCTGCAAAAGAAGGAAACCGGCTCAGTCAAGTTCAGGTCATGGTGATGTGGATTCAGACATAAACAAATGTGTAAAGCATTGTAACTAAATAGTGTCCTGCTTTGGACACACTCTGAAGGGTTCTAGACAAGAATTTGGGTGTGATTTCAGAGGGGATTGAGGGATGTGTGGAGAACGCTTCAGAAGCTTCCTGATGAGCCCTATGATTGCTTCGGTTTACATTTCATTCATAGCGCTACAGAGAACATAAAGTAGTTCAGTCCCAGTTGGGTTTAATCAACTTGGAAAAGAGAGTTTAAAAAATGATGGCTAGGATCAAAGTGAGGGTGGAGGGAGATGGTTGAATATATGAAGTAAAATTTACGTAACAGACCAAGTCAACACCAGGATTAACTGGTGTTGGTACATAGGCTCATTTGGGAGTTCTGATTGAGAAGGATAGGAAAGTCATTGTTCCTGGTGCTAATCTCGGGAGCTCCTGCTTACCTTTAACGAAAGCATGGCTTTGTGCCATCATGACGGAAAAAATGAGCTAACATAGCGGGTAGGCCAACAGGAATGTTGTGGCCCATAGAAGAATAGGAGGGGAGGAAAGGAGGGAGAGAAGCAGAGAAGAATAAGAAATGGGAAAGGAAAAAGAGAAGAAAGGAGAAGGGGGAAAAAAGTGAGGCTGTCCAAACAGAACCAGATGCAGGAGTGTGGAGGCTCGTTTGATCTGGATCCTCATATGCTGATTGATGTTGCACATTTCATTTCCTTGTCAGAGTCTTGACATAATGTTTCACTAAACACTTAGGCCCTGCTCTCATCTTTGTTCTGTTTCCACGGGGGTCATAATTAACCCTTTGAGGGGACGAATTTAAATCATACATATATCAATATACAGTATATAGGCTTACATGTGCACACAGGGCAGCTTGGGTATCAAAAAAAGCAGATGTATTGTCTATTTCTGTCTCCAAGCCATATGGTTTTGACCCGACAGAAATTCTACTCTGAAGAGCAGCCATGTTGGCACTTTGAAGTTTCTTTTCTGGAATGCAGTCAATTCAATTTCAATCATACAACAAAAACTTGAAGCTTTGTGGCGACGTAATCAGCTGGTAGGAGCGTGGCAGCGTGACCAATCCTAAGGGATGTGTTTGGAACTTCACACAGGCCAAGAAAAAAGGAACTTGTCATTGTTTCCTTCTCACCTTCAACCTGGGAGTTTCCTCACCTTCCCTGGCTGCTGTTTTTGACATTTGCACACAACACACTCACACACGCACTGCCATCCTTCAATCCCTTCATCCCTCCTTCTTCTTATACTCATCCTTCAAGGGCTCCATCCCAAGAGCTTATAGTGACACAGAGGCAGACATCTGGGACCCATTTCCCTCTCCCAGAGAAACCCTTCCTGTGGGGTATCCACTTAGAAGGGCTTTGGGAGGAGTAGGGTGGTTGGCTGGGTGGTGGGGGTGGGGATGTGCATGGTAGAGGGGGAGGGTGTTGGTGATGGGAGTGGGTGGGTGGGAGTTGTTTGATTTGGAATGAAGGGGAGAATTTGGTTAAGAAGTGTGGACGATAACTGAGTAAAGGGCGAGACAATGAGCACAAAAATATTCACCAGCCAACACAAATACATACAAATACACATACAGTGAACACACGTTTGTAATGTGTGGACGTTTCATGTTGGAACCACTGCTCCTTTTTGTCGGTTAGAACTGTGTCAGACAGTAATAATTCGCAGTTTTACAGTGGCTTTAAACCCTTATAGGTTCTACACTGAGCGTTATAACGTGTGTAACAAACCATCCACAAACATATTCACCTACTATTTGTGGCAGTACTGCCTTATAAGGTGTTTGTCCATTGTCAACAGCAACAAGACAGTAAAGAGCACACAGCCACCAGGCCTGAGACGTGAAACAAGAGATGGAGATCACTGAGACTTTGACACACAAAACTGAAGTCTATGTTTGAGTCCTCCCTGTGTTTCTGAACACACACAACGGCAAAGTGCCACCGACAGGCTGGATCTTCAAGCTCCTGTGCAAATTGAATTCTAAATTTCAACAGTAGTCTCTGAGTCCTGGGTTAAAAATAGAAGACCACATAAGAAAATATTATGGAAAAACATGCCAGAAAAGTCAGACCATTACAGGTTATTTAGTAACCAAGAAGTTACGTCTTCATTTGTTTGGAATAAAAAGATGAATGAATAACTCCAAACCATCACGTCATAACAATCAGCATACAATTAAACTTTTATTGTGGGTCACCGAACACAACATGAACACTTAGTTCTATGTAGATTTTAAAGTGTCTAATTCATAATCCCCGCCAGCGATTTTTCTACTTAGTTCTTTATCCTTCCTGGTCTATATGAGTGACGTATGAAATGTCATAACACAACAAATGACAGTTTAAGATTGATTTCGGCACTTAGAGGCTTAATATATCTAAGAAAAGAGATATTAAAGAGTTAGAGAAAGTTTTCTGTTTGTGCACCTTTTAAACCAGATTGCTCTTAAATGATGGTTCCATTAACGACGCAGGCCCACTTCCACATAGTCACCTTTTTGAAGAAATAAACACTTTACAGTGATTCATTGCTTTATGATGTTCAACAGTTAATATGATTCAGAAACATGTGATCAAAGCTAAGCACACAGACTACAAATCAAATGTGACAAAATCCTCCGGCTAACATCTCTGAGAAACCATATTTAACACATTATGTCTTTAACTTTTAAACAGACCATCTTTGTCAGTTTGAAATTTTTAAACAACATAAACAACATTTCCATGTTTCCCGTCTGTGTTGAGTTTTATAGTTTTATTTTCACTCTTCTAATATAACTCTCACCAGGACAGCACATTAGGAAATATCCACACATGTGAAATTATTTATATTAAGGCTGCGATTGAAGATTAAAAACTTCAAATAGACAAAAAAGACTTTTACCCCGACACTTGAACTTTGATCATTACCTCATCTGTCTTGAATATTTTAAGTAAAATATTTTGAAATGCTTTGATGTGTTCAAATAAAAATTAATATTTGAACGACTAGTGAGCTCAATGCACTCATGAGGCTCATGTGGCATGATCTAAAATCCAAGGGTAGCAACTAAGATCCTAAGCTCAGACTTTTTAGGCCTTTTCTCCAAATCAGAGCTAAATTTTGAATTAAAATGATTCTTTCTCTGCTGCGTGCAAGCCTGTATTATTATTGATGTACTTACACGAATTAGATCATGATTTACCATAATATTTAGCACTCAGGCTTCCTTTAGATATACCTGCTTTCATGTGTAATTTAACTAATATCCTGCTCTGGCTCTGATTACAGTGTTAAAGCGCTGGGGCAAGTTAGGAATAGTCCCAACGGAGCTGCTTGCAGAGCTGGGGATATGGCACACTGAGCAGCAGGTCAGGCTGGATAAAATTCTTATGGCTCATTCTGGAACATCCTGGAAAGAAATGCATGAGGGCTGCAAAACATGGCTGACCCGCCGGACTATTAACTTTTTCCGGCTTGTAAACAGGAATGTGACACAAATAATCGACAGATGTGGTTTTTAGAGGGGACAGATTTCCATTTGAAGTTTGTTTGTTAGATTCACATACTGAAATAAATATTTCAGTATATAAGTAAAGCTGTCTTTACAAAGATATAAAAGCTTATATTCATGGAACATCATAAATTGTCAATACTATGAAATCACTGGTTACCTATATCTTCAAATATTGACAACCTTAATCTATTAACAAAAATATAAAAAACCCGCATTTAGACCCGCTATTAATATACACGTATATCTATTGGTAGTCTTAATTTTAGAAATGTATACAAATATGCGTGCTAAAAATCTCAATGTTTCTCTTGTGTGTTTCTGACTTTTAAAAGTTCAAACAAAGTCTTTGATTTTTAGCGTGCGTGTGTGAACACAGCGACAACACAACAAACATGAAGGCACCATGGAACCTCACTGCGAATAAATACAGACAAGTGCCTGTTTTCAGTCCTATGAAAATGGCAGGACAACAATCAAAACCTGTGCCTTTCTTCTGTTTGAATCCATTAGACTGACCACAACCAGCTGAGCTGGGAGAGGACGCTGATGTGATCACCTTCTAAATTTAACATATCTACAGACGAAAGTCATTTTTCACAGCTGAGTCAGATGTTCTAACGAAAAATATGTCATGTAGTTTTCGTTGTAAACATGAATGAAGACTCAGTCAGCAGTTCCGATCCTTTGGGCTGAAAAATGTTGCTTTAGTTTTGACCTCAGACTTGAGCTCATCAAACACTGCTGACACAGGAGCAGTTTTCCATGTCTCCACCTGGACCTGGACGCTGCCAAAAATACCGATGGACACGATGGTGGCTTTTCACCATATGGGAAATACACATTAAACCCACAGCCTTGAATTTACAAGGCAATTAAACACCTATCTGGCTCTTCACTAGAAAGCCAACACCAATCAACCTGGGCGTAATTTCCTCGAAAAAGGAGCCTCTTGGGAAGTCAAATTCCGCTGTGTAACTGCTCAATTCGTGTTCCATGTAGAAATGCAGCCTGGGATCTTCAGGATTAGACGCTATCACGCATCCAGTTCTGTTAAACATATACAGTGAAGCACTGGCTCAGAGGCAGAGAGGAATGCTGCGTCTCACCAAAGAGGCTGCTGCATTAGAAACATCAACAGAGCCAGCTTCAAAGGGCCCTGCCTTCACATTGAATCAGTATCCGCCTCCATTAGATTAGATGGCCCTAGCAAAGTTACATTGCGTTAACGTTTTTCGATGGTTTCTCAAATCTGCTGTTCTGGTTCTGGTTCCCCCTGTGAAGCCACTTCAAACAGCCTCTGCCATGGCATATCCCTTTGTGCTCCACAACAGCAAATATGTGTCTCTCTAAAATGTTTCAGATGCGAGCACACAGTGGTCCCAGAGGCACAGAGAGCATCGCACACAACAAACGCACAATGGCTGAACGTACAGTAAAGCCAGGGCTTCTAGTGTGCTGTCAACAGGCAAGCCTGGAGGCAGTTGAATTTGACTGACTGATGAGTCATGGATTAAAACAGACATAAAGAGACGAGGAGGGAAGTACAGACATAGTAAGCGGGAAAAGCAAATAGTGTGAAGAAAACAAGTAAATCACAGTGGAAAGAGGGCAGATATGGGAGGAGATGGGACTGCAAAGGTCTGGAAACATATGTTTCAGTTTGTAAATAAAACAGTAAATTGCTATGGATATTGCTTAAATTTCTGTGGGGTTTGTACAACGCTTTGCGGAAGTTCCTTGGAAATCACTCTGAGACCAAAATGCCAGAGCGACTTCTTAATGTCAAATAGGCCATCTGTTTCTCAAACAATTCAAGATGTTTGCTTTTCCTCCAACTTCTTCTCCTCCCCGTGTTTCTTTTTTTAGATCAAATACTAAACTTTTATATCATCAATGCCACAATTCGTCCTTCACAATAGAAAAGCCAGCTGAAATGTATCATTGAAGCACAAAATAATTCTCATGTGTAAAGCAGGGACGGTTTTCATTAGGAAAATTAGTGCGTCTGCCTTTTGATAACTGTACCTTTTTTGCATGTATACTCTAAATCTACAGAATAAATTGTTATCTACACTGACAAAAAAGTGTAATGGACTGAAGAACAGTCGAGAATTCAATAAAAAATTATTTTCACAAGGAGAGAACTAAAGGGTAAACAGTTTATTTCTACCACCTGTTCTATTGTATTCTACAGAATTTTGAACTTTAACAGCAAAGTAACACAAGCAATAATGAGGAAGGGAAAGAACAGACTAAAGTTCACATGAGAATCCAAGGAGTTTTGCTCTTTAAGAGCAGAGAGATGGTCCCTCATAGAAATGTAACATGTACGATACTCTTATTAATTCAACGTTTTCCGTTAAAGAGTGTTTGCAGTTCAAAGGAACAACTTTCGTGTTATTGCCGCAGATTTTGATTAATGTGTTGCTGCCCGACTGTATGTAATTGTGCAGGATGTTTGGGATATTTTGGGTTATTTGAATGTAAACTATTGTTTCCAGTCTCACCACAGTCAGCCAGACTGCCAGTCAAGACAACTTCCTTCCTTGATTTCAGTAGAAAGGAGTCCTATAATTGAATAAAATAAGACCCCTCCCCTCTCTTTACATACTACACGCACACAGACATTTTACAGGCTGGTGTATAAACTTAATAGGATGCATTTGGTTCCAAAGCCCCCAGCTTGCTCAGTGGAAAGTGAAGCAGATTGTTTTTCAGTTCCTTAATGTTGAAGTTTACAACAGCCAGTTTAAAAAAACAAGTTTCCATGGAGATTTAACCACATCATTTCAATTATATTGATGCAACAGGAATCTGGGGCCTTACAAACAAACCAGTATAATGCAATTAAGATATAAGCACTACAAAAATGGTCCTTAAAAGGGAAAGATGAAGGAAAGCAACCATCAACGTGAAATAACAATAGTGGCCTTTCAAGGATCAAAGTTAGTGATAAGTCTTGTAAATATTAATTGCGCCGGGTTGGCCCTCCTATCCAGGATGGATTTTTAGTGACTCCCCCCCCCCCCCCACCTCCAGATATTGTTGTAAAAACAGATCATTTTATGGGTTTAGGCGCACCAAACAGTGATAGCGCTGTAATAACTCAGTCACACATTTTTCACATCAACTTCAAAGTTCCTCTATAAGGCGACTGCCTTAACAAAATCAGGCACCAAAAACACGGTGCACCCGCCCCCCGACTTTCCTATGAGGGACAGGATGAAAACGTGGATGGATGGAATAATTGCTTTACTTCAAAGTGCAGGTTATTGGCTCACATTTACTGGAGCAACTGCAATGCGGTGGGGTATTTATCATACATATATGTGGTTTGATTTTTTAGGAAAGGTGGTTTACCTCTCTCATGATGGATATTCTCCCCCTACTGCCCACAACACTGACCCCTGACAAAGTCATAGCGAGGACAATAATGAGTAGCAACTTCCATCTGCCATAATATATTCTCACATCCCTCATGAGGAAAATCATCATCATTTTGAAAAAGAGGAATAGCTAACTGAATTTCTTGGAGGAAGAGAAACTATAAAAAATATAATAAAAAAAAGAGGAAGAGCTGTCGATCACTGACATGATTTATGTCATTGCAAAAAAACAATGTTCTGTAGATGTCAAAAATGCGTTTTATTCACACCATCCTCAGACTCATTCTGTTACAAACACATCCTGCTACATTCAGCCAACTGATAAATGTGGATACACAATGCCATAGTACTTCATCACTAACACAGTAGTGTGAGAACAATTATGAAGACAGAATCTTTGAGGAAAGACAGAAAAATAATCTCACAAAACAGGAATATATTTGTTCAAAGGTGGGTTTGATGTAGAGAGTATAACATAAGACAGCACAAATATTGCAGCATGCATATGAGCACATAACTCAGGTAACATTTTCTTTTGTCACAGATAAAAAAAATACTACAAAAACTGTTCTTTACATTTAAAAAATTGCCCACGCAGAGTTACAGGGAACTGGGACATGTGCTGCTTATCCGCAGCTGCACAACAAATGCTTCATGTTGATGTCTGACAATTTCTTTGTTGACCTGCTCTGTGGAAGTCTTTTACACTGTGCTGGGTTGTGAATCCGCTTTAGATTGTTGTATCTGTTAGGGACTGATGCTTTGTGGTATGTAGGTTTCCCCATCTGAACATACTTGTGCCATTTAGATGTGCACCAGGGCTGTACAGTGCCCTTATAGCTGGAAGTGGGGGGTCCTCTACTGGCTGCAGTGTGGAACTGCAGCTGATCATTATTAATCATTTTATTACTATTATTAGCACAAAACTGTGCAAAAAATGGATTTTGTCAGAAGGAGATAAAGATGGAGGAAAAGCCAAAACAGAAGAAAAATCATTCTATAAAGGTTCATTTAAAAGAGGGCAAATCATTAGTTGCATGGTAGGCTCAGGTGTAACCAGGGTAATGGCACACATCCTCTAAACAAAGCTTGTTTGTAATCTTCAGCACAGACTCGGACTGAGAAGCTAGCAGAGCGAGTGCACTTCAGAGTCTCTGAGCAGCAACTGTGGGAGGAGGGACACGCGCTTAGAAGTCACTGAGGATGCTGATGTCGGCGAACTCTTTCCTGTAGCGATGAGCCGACAGGGCGAGCAGGAAGGACCACTTCAGGCTCATGAAGCTCCAGACGCAGGAGAGGTAGAGACTCCGGGGGTCCGTCAGTGCTGCAGCAGGAGGAGGCACACACAGGCACTCAGAGCTATAAAAGGCACACTCGTGGTATTCATGCAACAGCAGAAATATGCATCATTCTGCAGAGGAAGCCTGGCTGTCTAGACACAACAGGTGAGATTAGCTGAAGAAGCCTACCCTTTTCAACCAGTTAAATAGTTTGACGATATGAAAAAATAATTGGTATGGAAAAAGTAATAAAAGAGGCAAAAGTTACATTTGAAGGTACTTCAACTTGCTACTGCTGCTGTTTTCCTTCGCACTTTAAAGCTTTTCTGAAGCTTCTACCAAAATCATAAAGTTTTGCTGTGACTAAAAACAGTTTTAAGAATGTTAATCCTTATTAACAACACAGTGGCCTTCAATACCCCAAAACTGAAAAAAATGTGAAGAGGACTTGCCTACATGTTTGCTTAAAACCAGAAATGCATTGACAATCCTATGAATAACTAATAATAACTATCAAATCTGTTGGCCTAATCTTAAATTGAACACCTGAAATTAGAAGAGAAAGAACAGATTTTGTGATAATGGAGAGAGGTGTGGAGCAGCTTACACTCCTTTCTGCTGATAGCAATGGAAAGGAAAGTGATGAAAGCTACGACTGCAAGCACAGAGAAGAAAACCCCGATGAAGAGGAAGAACTTGAGGCCCTTCAGCCACGTCCTCCAGTAGTCCTGCAGGTACATGATGTGAGTGATCAGGGTCCACAGCGCCAGCACACCTGAGAGAAGAGGCAAAGACTGGGTCAATCCTAAACAGTGCTACAGACACAGAAAACTGGGGTTAGCATCAACCACACCAACCTAAAAAGACTATTAAAATCAAACAACAAACTAAAAGAAAATGACGCGGAAACAATGATAGAGAGTAAAACAGGCTTGCTTGTAACTGTATTAACCTTACTCATAGCTTTCCTCACTCATATAATTTCCTCAAATCTTAACTCCTCCCTGCACGGATGTCAGACAGGGAGGAAGAGGCATTAGGACAGAAAAGGCCAAACAGCAGAAGGAGAAAGCTTTGGTGGCTCTGTCTCAGCTTAACAAGTCTCTGAATGTGGGAGCACAGCTTTTACACGTCAGGGGACTTGATGGGAGACCTCCGCCTGAGGGACAGCAAGGACTTGGCTCATTAAGCCTCTTTAAAGCTCACTCATCAGGGTGCATTTAAAAGGACGGGAAGGTCCTTTTAAATGCAAGGTGGCAAAGGTTAGCATATTGAAAAGCACCCCAAGAATTAATCAATATTTCTTTACTTTGTCATGAATATTGCATTACCTTAACTTACATGAAGACTCAAAACCTGATAACTGCTCCGTCTTGGGCCAAAGTGAAAAAAGGGGGGAAAAGTGGGGCCTTTTTTTGTTTTTTAGCAAGATACACAAAGACGTGCCCATAAAGGCATTAAACCCTGAATACCAAAGCCTATAGTAGTAAAAGTAAATTGTGACAATAAGTAATAACGTTAAGCAGCAGCATGTATAGGCCGTGTTTACAGATGACTGTAACCAAGAGAAGTTGGACAGAATTGGGCTGGTCATGAACTTCTGATGGTGTGACAGTGAATGTGCAGTAAAGCTGTGGACTGACGCAGCATGTTTCCTACTGCTGAGTCAGTAAATCACACTTCTGCCTCCAACTCAGCTTTAACGGGAGCAAGCGTTCAGAGTGCATCACCTATTTGGTTTTTACATTCTAAACCCAAAGATAGGCTACAATGTATAAGTGATTGTGTCACTTCTGGCCATTTTAAAAGGAAGAAAATACATTACTAAGTAGTGCTGAGTGATAGTTTATCTGGAGCAAAGCCTTTATAGGTGAACAGCAAGATCTTTGGCGGAAGATGAGTGCAGAGGTTGCAGATATGGACTTGAAAACATCAGCTGTGTCCCAAAGGTCAAATTCCAAGAGATCTAATACTTGGCAGAACCGTCTAAGATTAATTAACTTTAAAAATTCTATTGTTTCAGAAAACTTAAATGTCTAACTTTATAAATCAGAATGCAAGATTACACTAGTACATGTGAGTGTGAAACTTTATGTTTCTATATCTGCCCAAACCCTGTTTTACCTTACAAACTGGTTTGTATTCCAGCTGTGAAAGTGATTACAACCACATGCATGTAAATTTGGAGGGAACAAGAGAGGAGACACCATTAAAACGGCTTTGGAGTTCATTCAGCTTCTCTTCAGAGGTAATTCTTAATGACAAGTTTTTACGTCAAACCTCTTGTTTTTTAACACACATCTGTAACTCGCTTCAACATTACCTAATGGGATATTAATATTTTCTTTCTTTTTTTATTCTTTTAAAGGTGGATTCAAAATAGCTAACTGGACCATTTCTATTCATTTTTGCTCTGTTTTTAGAGTTGATTTGGTGGATCAGCTGACCCGCTTGTCCTTCACGAAGTTTGAACTGTGACCTCTTTGGAAGAGTCGGCTCGATTTTCAGTCAGTTTGTGAAAAAATAGAAAGTTGGAGTTCAGCTCGGGTTTTAAAAATATGAAAAATGTGAATGCCTCTCGTTCTCTGTTTCAGTAGAAAGGCGGACGGTGTTTACCTGAGAGACCTCCCATGGCTCCCGTCCACGGCTGTTTGTACACGGCGTTCCACACCAGGAAAGCGGAGAAGCCCATGAGCATGCCGAACGAAGCGTAGGCGACACTAACGTAGGTTTTATTGATCGCCATAGTGCCAAAAACACTAACGGTGCAAAGCCGAGGGAAGACGCGGGCTGGGCTGCGGGGTGAGCCGAGCGTTACTGTTAGCCGAGAGCTGATTATGTCAAAACATCTGCATCCGGTCACTCTCAACACACACTCACGCGGAGAGCCACGCGTGGCTGGACGAGAGTGTCGTGCTGACTAATGAGTGCTGTCACACACAAAGTTCAGCCGAAACATGACAAAGCGCTTTTAAAGACAAGTTCTTGGGTTTTTTTTTCCCCCTTCGTCCAGCAGCAAAATAAACTGCCTACGTCACCGGGCATTAACCAAGGAGAGCTGCTCACGCTCCTCCTGAGTGGACACAGCGCCCCCTGCCGGGCCGGGAAACACCTGCTGTTCCCCGCTAACCCGGGCTCACATCACGAGACGAACTGACTGTTTTGGACAGTGAAATGTCATTCTCAGACAAAACAGGTCAATGTTGCCCTGCAGAGAATTTGCCATGGACTGTGATGAGAAAAAGTATGTAAATGCTCAGATGCAAAGAGACATAAATAAATAAAGAGACAGTATTGTATCACTATATATGTGTGTGTGTGTATACATGCATTGCTTGTTAACCGTGGAGTAAAACAAACACCACAGAGAAGAAAACTAGTGTTTCAAAAACACACTTCTGACATGACCACCAATATGGAGCTGTTAGTTTGCAAAGCCCAGTGTTTTACTTTGTTAAAACAGCACTAAAGCTCTAAAGAAGAGGACCATACCACTCTGACCAATTGGGGGTTTTATTTGTATCTTAACTCTTCATCATTTAGCTCTTTTGCATACAAACAAGAACAGAATAGATGTTTTTTTTTAAAGTTTCATGTTGGAATGGATGCCTGGGGGCATGAAACTATACCTCCTTACAAACTTAACTACAAAGCATATGTGTAAGCTTTAAGAAAGTGTAACTGTGGTTGTTAATAGAATAGGATAGAAAACTTTATTGGTCCCACAGTGAGGAAAGGATACATTCTAAAATATTAAAACTTTTACATTTGTTTCTAGGAAGTACACTTGGTAGGTGAAATCAAGCAAAACTGCTTTTCACACATCCACGTTGAGCTGGGCCTCTGTGGTAATTCAGAGCCTGAAATGCACTGAAAACATCATAAAACTCTTTTATTTGTGCTGTTCGTCAGCAAAGTGAAAAACTTACTGATATTTGGGCCAAATCAGAAATGCTAATTCACCGGTAAGCATTATTAATTGGAAAAAAGTCCTTGCATGGCCCTGTTGTGGTTTGACTAATGGCCTCTGTCAGATCTGCTGCATGGCCGCCGTGGTGTGACGTCACTAACGCCACAGCTGTCCCCACCGTTAAACTAGACTTGGTAGGTAGTAATAGAAGAAGAACTCCTCCAACTTCTTCTTCATGACCCTGATGATGACTTTGTCGCGGTAGATGCGTTGGACCAGCATGCTTTCTCTGGAGTGCACCAGCAGGTCGCACCAGGATGTGCCGGTCACCATCATCTGTGCCTGAATGTGCCAGTGGTCCGGGTGGCTTCTCTTCAGCTGCAAGACTCCATCACTGCATATCAAAAACCTACATTCAGTCAAGTTGTGGAAAGTGACACTTTTGGTGTGCAGCAGCCCAAAGCTGCTCTTCTCCTCGGGGTCGTACACCAGCCCATCAGGCATCGCCGCCAGCCACGGAGCATTCGGATGGACCACCAGCCCACAGGGGGACCAATTGACGCACAGATGTCGGCAATACTCCCGAATAGCTTCGGGCTTCATTTCCTCTTCCACCTGTGTGTTCTTGCGAGACGGACTATCTTTCTTAATCTTGAATACCAGCTGCTCGGCGTGGCTCCTCCCTGCTTTCATCTTACAGATCTTCCGGAAGCGGCCGGTCAGGCGCATCCTCCGCAGCTTCTGGGCAGATTCCCTGCACCCGCGGGTGGAGTGCTCGAGCTGGTGCGCTTCTTCCCATGTGACATTCAGGCCATTTAAATGTGCCTGCTCATGAGCACTGAGCGTAGGAGGGGCAGACACCGGCTGCAGCACGTGATGACACAAGGGGAGCGGTGGTCGAGGAGCGGCATTGTCATTCGGCTTGTAGTCCTTCAGCAACGGTGCAGGAGGCCGGTGGGAGGGGGGGTCACCTCTGTGGACCTGGCCAATGGCACCATCCACCCATTCCATATTTGATGTAAGCCCCATTTTAGTAATCAGAGGCTTCTCCTCCTCTAGATAATCTTTAAAGGCTTCATGAAGCTTTGATAAAAATGTCAGGGTGTCCGATGGGGCAGCCACTGAGGGAGGCAATATCCTGTAGGAAAGGTTACAATGTTATCTAAGGGACAAAACAATTACATCAGTGTCCGGGACAAACAAGACAGCATTCCTACCTGGGTGTCAGCAGTATGGTTTTCTGACTGGAGAACTTTGGATTCTTTTATGTGGAAATTAGATGTCCAGCAAACAAAAAAAAACACAAAAAAGTCAGCATGATTATTATTCTTAACAGTGAAAGTCTGAAATGCAAGTAATGCATTTGGGACCTGTTCTTTGCGGCTCACTTAGTTAAATTATCAATACAATTAAAAAAAATGATGACTGACTAAAAATATTCAAACTAAAAGGACATCATTATTGATGTAGTGACAGAGGTCTGGCAGCAGAACAGGTACTAAAAACTACCCTTTCTTAAAATGTAAATTCATCATTGATTTTATTCTAATAAAAGATCACAAACCCACTAAAGTGTTTGAAACATAAGCTGAACGGAGCAAAGTGAATCCTCTGTAATCTAAATGACCCCTTCCGGTGCACACAGCACTGATGCACAAACAAGTTGAGGAGTCACTAAAGAAAGCTTAATCTGCTACTTCCCCACAAATGTTCTCTTTTGAGCTATGCAAACCAAAATCTGCACACATGCACTTTGGAGAAATGTGGTTTAAATTGAGCTCTTTGGACACAGTCAATTGATTAAAGAGCATAATTTAACACTTACTTTAGTATTTGAGGTTTTGTGATCTTTCTGAGGTTTCGTGCTGCTGCTTGTGGTTACCCTGCTCTCAAACAGTGGTGAGTAAGCTTCATATTCTTCTGATTCCTGTGAGAAAGCTGCAGCTGACGCAGAGGTTGGGGCGTTTGGGTTGTACTCTAGCATAGGACACAAGTCAGTGGTGGAGGGCAGATTTGATTGTTCCTCTTCTGCATCTTTTTTCACAACATCTTGTATGTTAATATCGTTGAGTTCCCTTGGACATATTTGTTGTTCCAAATCCCAGCTAATGTTGCATTCAATCTCCTCGTCTTTAGGTTGCGTAGTAAGAGGATCTGATATTCCACTGGCTGGCCTGCTGTTTGGCTCCACAGGCTGCTCTCTTACATTTGTGGTGGTCCCAGTGCATGGCATAATATCTATGATTGGAAAAAAGAAAATGCACATCTAATCTTACTTTGGGTAAAGACAGTGTATTGCCACTAAACCTGTAGTTACTGTTCTCACAAGTAAATGGAGAATTCTGGAAGAAAGAGTAGATTAGACCTGTTAACTATTGTATTTGTTTTTTAAGGGCAGTTAGTGTTACAAATTTTATGAGAAAAGACAGGCTATGAAACACCTGGCAAAAGCATTTACAACTCTACTGGCCAGGACAAAGACACTAGCCTGGAAGAGGCACAGAATTGTCACAAATGTACAGTAGATGATATTACTCATCAATTTCTACCTACAACTATCTTGATCTGGAGCTTGTGGGACTCAAACCATTTTTATTCATAAATATCATAAATACCAAAGGAATCAAGATCAGAAAGGACAAAAGTTCGAATCGACAAACCTATCCTGGATAACTTTATCTTGGGGTTGAGCACCATCTGCAGTACGCTCCTCAGCTGCTTGTTTTCTTCGTAAAACGCTTCAACCAAACCTTCCACTTCACCAAATATCTCCACAGCTAATGTGTTAAAGTGTTTTGTTAAAACGCTTCGAAAAGATTGAAGTCTAGCACTCGCCATTTCGAGAAGTTTAACCTAAACCAAAATTATTATGTTGACCTCGTCAACAGTCAACAGCCACGCGTGTTGATCCAAAACAATAGTAACCGGAAGTTGACAGAACATTTTCCCGAGGAAGAAATTCTTCTTCTGTGGATTTTGTTAAATTTTATTTTAATGCTAGAAACTGTCTCCTGAATCAACTTGACAAGAAAAAACATCAAATGTCACATATTCAAAATGTTGACAACTAAATAAGATTAATTAACATCAGTTGCATTTCTCAAACTGTCCCATTTTTCTCATTTTGTCAAAAGCTGTTTCCAGTTGTATCTTCTGGATCCTATTACCTTAAACAATGCTGTGAAATTAGAACACGAGGTCAGTCGAACTCAGCTCACGTTGGACACAATACGTTTTTAAGTGTCAATATGCACACATGTTTAATCGGAATCAAAATAAATAACATCATTTTAGAACTCGTCACTGAATACAAATTATTACAAAGCTATTTAGAATGCTGCAGCCTCACAGGTTTTAGTCCATTCAATCTACAGTCCAAAAGAGGGCAGTAATACATTCGCCCTTCCCTGAAAGGGAAACGTTGGATAAGAAGAAGTGGGAAAGGAGAAGGGGGGGCAGCAGCAACTGACAGGCGAAGTACATCGCCGAAGTGAGCCGTCCGTTAGTAAACTGGATCAAACGGAGACGTTGCACGATGGAAACAGGACAGTAACGACCGCTCACGTTCTGTCAGCCTTTACAAGTTTTCTAGCTGACTGTCGGCAGTGCAAGCGGGGCTTGTGGTGGCAAACGGAGGCAACACTGTTGCTTCGAGTTTGGACGTTAGCGGTTGTTTTCCTGCGAGCAAAAGCTAAAAGAAGCTCAGTGTTGACGGTCTCATCGAGTAGCCCGCGTTGGTAGCCTCTCGGAGTATCGACGGTACGTCAGGTGGTCGGACACTCGGTAACGATGGGTGACATAAACCCATCGACATCTCATGCCTTTCAGCCAGAGGTGAGTTTTTTTTTATTTATGTAAGCACTTTACAATGCCCAGTTTGCTGTCATGGCTAGCCATACTAGCAGACGTCAACTTGATCGATGTGTGTCATCGCACGGTGTAGCAGCTGCTAGCCTGCTAATGTTTACACAATGCTCGCTTATATATAAAAGAAAAATGAATAAATCACACTTGCTAAACATGCCCGTGTGTTTACAATCAAATGCTCTTTGCAATACTAAAAGTTGACGTCGTATTTGAGAGTTTGTCATTGACGTTACTTCAGGTTGTACTTTGTGAAATGTTAACGCTCGCTAGCCTCGAGTTTCATCGAAAAGATCACATTCCATCATTGTAGCAAAGCATGCTAACATGTATGCTGGCTAATTATCATGTTCACACACATTGCCTCAATCGTCAGTTTACAGTCGGGTATCAGTGGTGCTTATGTAAGTCAGTCGAATTGTTTAAAGTCTTAATTGTATGGCTTCATTGTTTTCTCTATTATTAAATCTGTTCTGGTACCAACCCCTTAGCATTAGCTTGTTACTTACATGCAGTTACCACTAGCCGACTCGGCTAGCAATAGCTGTCGTTTGTAATTGGCTTCATTGGTGGGGGTTGGTGCGAGGGGTTCATTTACAAGACTAGAGGAGAAAGTGTCATTTAGTCAAGCCAACTTTTGTCTGTGTTTGACAACGTCTTGTATGACATTTCTGTTGAATCTTGTTACGTGGCACGGAGCCAGCTGAGTGTGGGTGTGTGGCGGTCAGCTCTCGTTAATGTCTTCGCCATGTCGAGGTGCGCAGGTTTGATGCCGGTTTTAAGCGATCTGAATGTGTTTTCAGGGCTTCAATTCGCCGTACAGAAAGAGGAGGACCGTCGAGGATTTCAACAAGTTTTGCACCTTTGTTTTGGCCTATGCCGGTTACATCCCATACCCGCAAGAGGTAAGTAAAGCTGGAGATGCACACACTTCTTCACACACCGTATAGGGGTGTACCTGGTGCTTTTGAAATGGTTTTATCAGCTACACGTCGTGCTTACTCAGTTTTGAACTTAAATCAGGCTAACGTGACCTTTACTCTAAAGAAAAATATAAATAAACATTTTATTGGAGTCTGATTGTTGTATTTCTGGCAAATTGTTTGAGATTTTAAATTAAAACTATGTCCCATATTAGTTTGCCCCTTGTGTAAAGTGACTTTATATATTTTATTAATGTGTCACACTGATGCAGTGAAGGATTCTCATGTATATTGATTGATTTTGATATTAAGTTGTCTGTTAAAGTCAAGGGGCTATTGAAAAAGATGGAGTTGTGTGTAAAAGGTAAATGTTTTTTCTGTTCTCAGGCTGTGGTGATTGAAGTATAAATGGATTTGAGACTTGAACTGTGATTGAATCTTTGGGAACAGAGTGGGAGGTGGTCAGACAAAGAGTTATCCTTATCAGTTTTTTTTTTTTTATCTCTGTAGTTTGTCAGGATCCAAATGTTTTGTACTTTTGGAAACTATGTGCTAAGAACGTGGGTTGTTACTGATTTAATGCACGGCTGCACTACCTCCTGTCAAGTTTGCTGTTTTTTCTGACTGCCATTTAGAGCCATCTCAACCTACAGTACACTGCTGTTTGTCACCTGCTTAACTGAATCCTCTATTCTATGGCAAGTAGCCCCGATCAAACTGTTTATTCATTCACATCCATGTTCCTGCTTATAACACATTTATGCAAAATTGACGTTGTTGAAAATATAAGTTTTAGGGAAAAAAAGTTGTTTTAAGAAGCATTGTGTTCCACTTCTCAAAACATCAAACCCCGTCCTATAGCCGTCATGAAGAGACGCTGCTTTTACATCACTGGATCTTCTGTTTTGACACACAGACTCTCCAGGTGGCAGGGATGTCCCTCATTTACTTGCTTTTAATGCAATTTCCTTTTAATCCAAAAGCAAACGTGTGGCAACCCTTTCTATAAGCTCAGTTTGTTTTTCAGAGCTAACTGCTGACAAGTTTTGTTCATATTTCCTCCATTTGCATCAGGGATTTGACTAGAGGCTGACTTACCTCCTTTCGTTTGAAGTTTTTATTTTTAAAATATCACCATGCTACATAAATGTTTTCCTAACATTGGTCATCTTATTGTTGAACAGACAAATGTTCGCCATAAACATTTTTAATATGTTGTTCACCAGTTTTGTCTTCTGATTTAATTTTAATTTTTTTCAATCTGTCGCTTAAGTTCACATCCCCATTTATTTTATGTCTTTCTTATTTTAAAGGACTCTCCATTGCGCAGTAGTTCGAGCCCCCCCAACAGCACAGGCAGCACCGCTGATAGCGATGGCTGGGCCCCAATACCCCCTTCCTCCTGCCCACAGCGCCCTACAAAGCTCCCCCAGGACAGAAACAGGAAGCGTCCTCAGCCAGGATCCACGCTGTCCAGCCACACCAGAAGAGATGTAAGCTGGACTGAGCACACATCATGAGCCTCGCCTGTCCACAGGTGTCAATCATGTCAGTTTCACGTATAAACAAACTGTATTTTTCTCTGCAGCACTCCATCGCCAGCCTGCACCCAGATGACCACAGGAAAGCTGACAAGATGAAGAAGAAAAAGCGGAGAAAGGAACGGGAGCTTCAGTCTGGTGATGAAAGCAGGGCACAGGATGCCCGCTCGGCAGCCACACAGCTGGAGTCGCCACTTTCCTTTGGTGGCAGAATGATCAAAGAAGAGCCTGAAGACGATCTCAGCATCCCCCTTCACCCCCAGTGCCTGCCCACCCCGCCCCCCTGCAAGGAGGAGCCCAGCGAAGAGCGTCGACACTGGGATGGTCGAGACCTTGAAGAAGGGGTGGTTAAGATACAGAAAGTGGAGGGCTTCTCGGGAAATCGAACCGTGTTCCGACAGGGCAAACAGGTGGTGTTCAGAGACGAGGACGGGTCGGGAGAGGACGAGGACATAATGGTCGATTCGGGTAAGCTGCTGCTGTGGTACAGAGCCAAACATGTCAGATGTGTCATGGTTGAACAAAGCTAACGCTGGGTGTCTCCCATCTTTTCAGACGACGACTCCTGGGACCTGGTGACATGTTTCTGTATGAAGCCTTTCGCGGGCCGAGCCATGATCGAGTGCAACAAGTGCAACACCTGGATCCACCTGTCATGCGCCAAGATCCGCAAGAGCCACGTCCCGGAGACGTATGTGTGCCAGAGCTGCAGAGAGACACACGGACCCGCCGACGCCCGTCGCTCCCACCGCTCTCGCGTCGGCTCACGCAAACATCTTTTGGACTGACCACGAGTGGAATATTGAACCCTTACCCCATCCGCTCCTGATTACCCTCGACCTGCTGGGCTGACCCTTCCTCAGATTCAGGTCCCACACCCTTCAGTCTCTGTCCCTCCTGGTCAGTCATGAACGCATATTTTCTATGAACACTTTGGTGGACCTACCCCTCAGCCCTTGTCCCATTTGAAAACAGTTTGAGCGCTGTTTTAGATTTACTAGAGTTTGTCTCTGCTTTCTACAGACTCTGTGCGTAAGGCAATCACTTAATGGATATCTGTCTGTAGACGACATTAATATAGGAGCGAACAGCTACTGTTAAAACTGGGTGTCTCGTGAACACTGGAAACGTTTGAACTGCCATATTGAGAGAATACCTTCACAACTGCCACCCACCATGGTGCATGCTGGGATTTGTGGGAAAGATGGTTTCACTTTCTCTCATTTCTTTTTAAATCCATCTGACTTTGGTCACATAGACACGTTTGTCTTTCTAATGAAACTGGATTAGATTTTTCTAGGATTCCTCTTCAAAAAGTAAACGAGTAAAGCCTTGTGTTAATTGCTTCAGATGGTGCTATAGTAAGATGGGGTATAATCCAGTAGAACAAAGATGTAGGATAAAAGACTAGCGTCTGCATCCGCTTCATCTGTTTATCATTTTTCTTTTTTTTTCTTTAAGACATTGTGAAAAAATATTTGAACCAAGCGCTTGCTCTCCTGCCCTTACTTCATAAGCTGTCTTCCAGACTTCCTTCAAATCAACATGTTGGTTGATTCTAAAGTTTTTACAAGCTATGTTTCCAAGTGTTTAAAAAGTGTTCATAGTTCACCAAACTTTACAAATAGATACATATATGAAACTGTAATTTAACAGTTGTTGTTTTCTCGATTGACCAGAACCAGAGAAGCGTTTTAAGTCCAGTTTTTTTTTGTCCATCTGATTTCGCAGCATTTTGTGACTGGATTGGACAGTGGTTTTCATGAATATCATTTTGTTACAATGCTTTATAATATTTCCACAGCCGCTGGTTTTATGTTGGCATCTTAAGAAAACGCATTAAGGGAACTCTGGGGACGTCCTCTTCAAGTATTAACAGAAAAACCTTCCCGGTGTAGAGTTAGAAGAGATTCTTTCAAGAAAACATGCATGTGTGTCTGGTTGGACGAGCGAGCTGGTGATGCATGTGCTGCTATGAGTCGTCTCCCCAACTTTTCAGCAAGAAGGAGAAGCAGATATCTGCCAATTAAAAGGGGGGAAAAAGAGGTCCTTTTTTTTTTTTTTTCCTTCCGTATATTTTTTTTTGGTCTCAGAAGGGTTAAAGGCCAACTTGATCCCTTAGCACATCATTGTCAAAGTATTCACAGTATTCACTTCTTGAAGCAAGTTTAAGGAAAAATGTTTAATTAAAGGCATTTTTATTTTCAGTCAGCCTACTCCAGTTTGGATTAAAGATTTTAATCTCTGTTATTCATGTACCATCTGCTGCTGGCCTGTCTGTGTAGGCTACACATTGTTTCTAATTATATAAAAGCCATACTGTAGAGCGACAGATTTTTGACGCAGACCCTCAGATGTTATTCCAGGATGGGATTGTTGAAATTGCAGAATCAATGAGTCGACCAGGGAAGGAGTCTGTGCCCTCTTGTCTTCTGGTATTTGAAAATGTTGGTTGGCTAGTTTATACCAGTAGTCACAAAAGGCTGTGATGTTTTTAAGACGCTATGAGGGCCTAAAAAAGGATTTTCTTCTCTTGGCAGAATTGCCTCAGAATCATCATCTTCAGGCACAAAACCTTACTTTTAGAACACGTCTTAAAGACATGTATACCTAATGTTAACAATGCTCATTGTGATGCAGCTTGTTTATCCTGATCCTGGGTTGTCCTATCCCCTCCATGAGAAAGCGTTGTCTGTACTGTGGTGCAAACTGTTTCTGTGAAACTATTGTAAACTATTGTAAATAAAGAGTTACCATTTTAAAACAGTTTCTTTTGAGAAAAATCACTCACTAATTATCTGTAAATCTCCTGAGGATGAACTCTTGCAACCAAGTCCTTCCGGTGTTTTTCATTCACTATATTTATTTAATATAACGGGAGGGAGCGGGCTCCTTTTCAGCCATACACAATATTTACACAATATGGATGGGTTTTGATGGTGGGTTGGAATGTAACATCATTGGAGCAGTCTCACTGCTGGCCTCATGGTGGCACCAGTGCAGGAGTGACTGGTTGACCTGACCAAACACTTAACAGCACACGTAAAACAACAAATAAAGGACAAATACAAGAAAAATAAAAGTCTGCTTAATTTTTGACCCACAACAACTTTCAGTAATTGCGTACAGTGCAGAGGCTTTTGTACCATTCTGATGACAATTCCCCTCAAATATTTCTCTTAAGTTAATGCACACTTAGTGTAAAATGACCTTTCTATATAATAGTCAAATTCATGCCCTATTCTAGTGACTTAAAATGAATTTGGGTTAATTACAAAGTCACTTATAAAGTCAACCCAAGGAGTAACAAGCTCTTTGTTATTACAACCTTCATTTGTCAACAGACCAATTTAACTGACACAGATCTAATTAAACAAGGGCTTAATTAAAAGCTGTTTGTGCAGTTGAAATGAAAATCTTTGGGACTTTGGTGCACCAACACTTAGGTGCACCCTTGGATATTGAATTTTATCTGTCAGCCTCAGCACTCTGCTGAGTAACCAGTTATAGCAGAGGTTAATTAATATGTGAATTAAGACTAAAAGATAGCAGTAAACCCTCTCAGTTACTCTTAATAGCTATGGCACCGGACTGGTTTGCAACTTGCCATTCATTCTAATGTCAAATAAAGATACCTGTAAATGATGAAAAAGGTTTTATCCAGGCAGCCACTCTAAGCGAATTGTAGAGATTCATTCTCTTTTAGATTTATTCCAACCATAGAATGGTTTTCAAAAAGTTTAAAATCCATTCCAATATTTACAAGTTATCCCTGGCTTTTAGCCAGAAACCTACCAGTCGAGTAAAAACTGCAACCTTGATTTAATCAAAGATCGTTAATGAAAATTCTGTTTTCGCTGCAACTGCACAGAAACAATCGATCAACACTGAAATCAATCAAACCTGCCTTTAGAGTAGGATACGAAACATCTATATGGTGTATTCAAGCTTTTTTCTCCTTAGATGGACAGTAACTCTTAACCTCTGCAGCTTGTATAATCCTCCTATATCCCAACCGTCACAGAGGCAAGTTTTGAGCACCACTTTAACACTATCTGACTGGCACCACATTGAGCAGCATACATGTCATTAAATAAAAAACTAATCTTTTGTCTTTTCTGCCTGTAAAAGAAAACCTTTGCCCTGGGGAGCCTCGGAGATATTGACACATGGTCCTGCATAGTGATCCCGGAGACATTTCTGAGTTAATGCAATATCTTATGTTTCTACTTAAAACTAGCAAGTGATCCACATATAGGAAAAAGACTACAGTGATATTGGGGGAAATTCCAGCTCCTATGTATACACCTGCTGTCATAAATTTCAGGGAAAGTACACTTTTAACTCATCGCGGAGGGGGATCGACAACACATCCGCAGTAATAAACCATCCCTTTGTGGAGCGCCTTTCTAAAACTATGTTCTGGGCCAGTGTCTGATCTCCTGCAGCAGCCAGATATGTGAGCAGCTCTGTCGGGTGGAGCCAGTGAGGGGAAACTCAGAGCTGGCACCTGTACTCTGCTGGGACTGATAACTGGCCTTCAGGAAATGAAAGAGTGGAGAAACTTGTGAAAAAGATTCACTAATACCATGACAGAGGAGGGCCAGTGGAGAGAAACAAACTTATATTTGATGAGTCCCTTCCAGTCTTGGGTGTCGTCTGAATACAGAAAGTCTGTTTTATCTGCATTTGCCTTCTGGTACTCCGACAGCAGTCGCCTTCTAGGACTCCGATTCAATTCTGTGAGCTGAAGGAGAAAAAAAGGGACATCTGAGTGTGTGTGCAGGCACAGACTGCAACGTTCAGTATAGCTGTAATTAGTCTGCAGCTCTGTGAGTGTGGGGGAAAGTGGCAGCATACTAACATTGCTTGGGTATCCGTAGTGGCTCAGTGTCTGCAGAGATGACTTGATGCATCACACCTCTGAACTGATACAGTAACTTTAAACTCTTTTCTTCTCCTACACAGGGGTCATAGAAGCCCGGCAACCCTGCCTGCATGCAGAAAAAAAAAAAAACTGACAACGTTTATATGGAATGTCCACTTACATCTGCTGAAACTCACTGTATCATTGGGTCAGGTTTACCTTTGAAGCCTCCGTGAGAATAAGTTTGGAGTCTTTGACCAGGCACTGCAGGGGCACAGTCACATCAATCACCTTGGCTTTCTCCTGCCTCTGGCTTGTGTCTGACACAAACTTTCCATACCAGGCGTTCAGGATGATAAGACCTGCACAGTAATACATCATTAAATCAGTGTTTGTTGACTCTTTTTAATTAATCTGCAACTTTCTCCTATTCTGCAATACAGTGTGTTTTCTGACTTTACGCTAAAGTGAGGAAAAAGTCCTTATCTGTATCAAAATCAGTTTTACAGCATCCTTTATGCCTATCCTTTACTGACATGGGGAGTGTTAGAAAAATTACCTGCTGATTAAAAATATTCTAATTTCACCTTCAAATCTCTCACTTAATCTGAATTATTCTAATAATAAATAATTGACCAATATTATTAGATTTGTGGATTTTATTTTCTATTTTCATAACATCTCATAATATGTGTTCATGAAATGTATCAAACTGAAATTATTTTTTATATTGTCATAGAGAGCATGAAAGATGTCCATAATGAGTCACAATTATGCAGAAATTCAAACCTCAGGTCCCAATTTAGACATGAATTATGAGGTTCAGCCTGCAACGAGCGCCCTGAAACATTTTAAAGAATCCTGAGGAAGTTTACTTTATGGTTATAAAGTAAGCTGTGGTATGGATGCACGATAAGCAGTTTTGTGTGGCTGTGGGGACTCTTTAGTCAGAGCATCAGTGGGTGCTTTGAACACTAACAACAACCATAAAATTTTAGCAAACCAAACAAAAAGTGTGTTAAAAACATAATGTTGATTTAAGTCAATGTGCATTTAAACTTTCAACCCACTAAAATGCTGAGTACCTCCATCATAACTTGCTTCAATGTGACAGAAATAGGAATTCAGATAAACAGGATCCCAAAGCCATAAAATATTTACCAGTGTTGACACTGGCAAAGATGCATGTGTTTCAATTGGAGCTTGAATTTTCACCAAGTTTCAACGGGAAAGAAAATGAAAAAGAAAAAAAAAGTGGCGTAATGTGTGCGTGTGTGTTTGGGGAGGGGGGGCTCACCCATTTTGGATTCTTCTGCTTCTATGATTCTCCTCACAGACTCCTGCATCAGCAAAACCTGCAGAGGAGCCAAGGGGGGATAGAAAAGGAGGAGGAGGGGCGGAGCAGAGCAAAACATTCTAGGATTGTTGAGATTCAGTCATGAGTTCATAATGAGGAGAGCTGAACTTATAGACAATGATCAATGATGCCTCACACACACAGTGAATCACTGCGTTCTTGCTTGCGAGTACTCACAGCAGATTCTGCCTCCTGCTTCTTTTTGGCGATGTCTGTTGCTGAGCTCTTCCTCTGCAGCTCCAGCTCTCTGAGAAGCAGGGACACAGACAAAGTAGACATCAACAACCACCCACTGCAATTCACTGTGGAGGCTCCCTCTGATGACCGTATAACTGGGAAAGAAACCCCCTCAACACCCAGAGCAGAAATGTTTGCTCAAATCAGGAGTGTGGAGTCGCCTTTATGTGATTGCTTATGGTTTCTGCTCCAGCTTTTAGTAGGTGTGCAGATATATTTGAAAGAAAAAAAAAACAATCAAAAGAATATTGGTTATCCTGGGTAAAGAGAGATCAATGTCTATCAAATTAAGTCTGAACAGTGATTTTTTTTGACAACTGTAAAATCTGCCTGGAGCCAAGATTTCCAGCACCAAAGACAGATGCTGCTTGAGGCGGAGGAGGGGTACTCACTGCTCTTTCTGAGCTTGCGTGTATGGGATGATGATCATTCGGTGGATGGCCATGTACACCAGAAGAGGTCCCACAGTGGCATAGAAGACAGCACTGGGCAGCAACTGATCTGTCAGGTGGACTGGAAACAGGTACGTTTGACTGGAACGGGCCAACCTGCACAAAAACATTAGCACTGGCATGCAGTGAAACAAGGATATGCAGAGGACCGAGGTCAGAATTTGGTGTGGCCCATACTTGATCTTGAGTGTGACTCCCTGAGGGACACCGATGCTGACAGTGGCTGACAGAACACTGTGTCGGCTGATCTTTCTCTCTGCTCCATATTCTACCACAGTGCCAAACCAGCCACTCCTGTCAAGGAAAGAACAGTAATGTGCATGGACACTTAACAAGACAAAATAGCCCGGGCAGCAAGTTCAGAACAAGAGAAATGTGGCAAAAATGATTATCCTCATGTATTTGTTTGACTTTTGATCTGGGGCAGTCTCATAAATATGTAAAACTAATTTCAGTATGTACCAAGCGTGTAATATGCACAACTTTTAATTAATTTTCCTACTACTCGCAAACGTGTACTAGCTAGACAATCAAATATTCCCTCCCTTTACCCTAACATAAGACATACAAGAGACGTACTTGATAGAGCCCTTCACTTTGGTCTGATCTTCATCTTGGAACTTGTACTGGTAGCTCATCATCACGTAGGAGAGAGGCACCCCGAGCTAGAAAAGAGATAATAAAGAGCAGCTCATGAAATATAACATATATTATAGCTTCCTACAGTTGCTCCAAATGTATTTGATTGAATACTGTCCTAAAGACCTGCAGATGATTACCTGCAGGGCGAGTGTGAAGTGGCTGCTCTTTGTGTCTCGGACCAGGCTTGTTGTCATGGCACTGTTGGGCCCCCAGCGCCACTGAAGGTAGCCCATGGTGTTCTGATCCAGGTGGCGTGCCGTCATCAGAGAGCAGCTAGGTCGCAAGCCTCGAGGAGAGAATTGCAAGCCACACTGGGCTGTAAGGAAGCTGGGAGTAGAAATGACAGAACCAGGCTGTTAAGGAAAGATAACACTGTTCCTACGTTACGACAGCAATTTAAAAAGCTGGGCCTTACCACCGTGGAGTAATGTTGCGAAACACTTTTAACCCAATGAGAGGTCCCAGAATGTCTCCTGCACCAAATTCCACCTGCAGAGTTTTATGCAGGCATGTATCAGAACAGGGAAATAAATCTAGAAGGCTTACACTGGGCACAAAACAACTGCGAACAACCTAAAAAAGTGTATTTCATTAAAATTCATTAAAAAACTAATAGAAATATTGACATTATTACACACAAATCAGCTACCTAACAATGCAGATGAGTACATGTATTTGCATATACCTCTCCCCAGCCTTTGGCAGACATAACTCTTCGTATAGTCATGTTAATGTTGCCGCCTCCACTCCCGTTGTGTGTGGACAGTGAACCGGACAGCATTGCTGTGTCAGTGTTTGTCAGAGGTGCCTGGAGAATGATGGAAAATGTTACAAACGTGGGATCCTGGCCAGCACGAGGTTGGACAGAAAATACAAGAGTGTTTGTCTCCTTGCACCTCTATAGATTGGGAAATGTGCATCTTGTTGATTTCTATATGAGGAAAGCCTCCTCCTGGCATCTCTTCAAAGTCCTCGTCATAGCTGTCAAACAGCTCTGTTGCATCCACACCGACGCTGATGGTGCCCTGAATAATGATGTAGGAGATAAGATTGACAGGATCAATAATCTTTTCAGTAGAAGGTAATACAAGTGGAAACCAACCACAGTAAAACTTAGTTGCGTTATAAACTGCATGTAATAACATCTGCATGTGCGTGGTCCTATGTGAGAAAATAGTGTTAGTAGTGAAGATGGAAGAGGAGGGAGTGAGTCTGGATAAACCTTCGGGTTTGTTCTTTGCTGCAGTCTCCTCTCTTCTCTTTCTCTCTGTAATCTTTCATACTCCTCTCGAATTTCTGCTGGTGTCCTCTTCCTCTCCACCACCTAAAGAGTGTCATCACCAACATAAAGTACACACGATACCATGTCATATCAGGCCACTAAATCTGAGAAATATAAAGGGCTCAAGAAATAGGGAAGAAACACACCTCCCAGCCTTCAACCTCCAGCCCTTTCTTCCCAAAGAGGTCATAGATGGCTCTGGAATGAGCATCACTCAGTACTGAGGGATTAAGAGGAAAAATTTAGTGAAGTTTATGCAGCTGCCCTGTTAGTCACACATTCTTTAATCTAAGTGGAGAATCCACAGGGATGCACTAGATTGGCTTGTAATTATATCAGCAAATTACCTATAAAGGAATGAATGTAAGATAATATTTTCTTTCTTGCTCCAGGTTGTAATTTATCCTTATGTGCCAGTACTGTTCGTTGCTAGTCCTTACCTTCATATGCCTGATGAACCTGGTTGAAAAGTTGTTCAGCTTGTCTTTTCAGTTCCGGATCTCGATGTTTGTCAGGATGATAGAGCATGCACAGCCTCCGATAAGAGGCTTTCAGCTCCTCCAATGTGGCCTGGTACAAGAAGACATATTTAATCAGGGCAGCTATGAATACATTTTGCCAATATTTATCAAAAGTTATTAACATTTGAAAATGCCATAAAGAGTCTTCTGAATTAAATGGATTACTATTTTCCTTCCCTCAGTGTCTGTTTTACCACATATGATTAAAAAAAAATCCGTCATCAAATGTGTTGCTTAAAGATTCACTTTGTTGATATATTAATCGTCTAATTATTTCAGCTCTACTTCAATGGGGCTATCTGTGGATTCTTTAATGAAAACCGAGATTTGAGACGCTCATCAAAGCAAGAAGCAAGATTTACTCCCTCGCTTATGCAAACACATTATGTAAAGCACATAATTAAATAGTCTGCTTGTAAATATATTTGCCTTTAGCATCAGCCGGTCTGTGTCTCCTCCATGGAGGTCCTGACTCAGGAACGTTATTAAACTGGATGGTGATGTACCGGCTGTGGACCAGTTACTCAATGATAAACTGCAAAATGGTCGCAACTAAATGTACATTAGCCTCAGTATTCACCATTAAACAAAATAAATACCATACCTCTTTCCTGACATTGAGCAGAGAGTAGAAATCTTGATTATTAACGTCAAAATCATCATCTACAGTCGCCGCCATGTTTGGTTTTGCTCAAGTTCGGTGCCGCCCACCCCCTAAGTGTTCTGAAATATGATTGGTTAGTGACGAAAAGCGTCACTGATCGATGACTGGCAGGAATTTTCTGTCGCCCTCTGCCGGTCGTCATTGATCTTACAGCGAAATAATCCTGCCTCAGTTCAAGGAGAAAGGTGATTGAACAGCGTTTGTTGGGGTTTTTTTTGTAATGGAATGTACAAAAACTAGCACAAATAATTCCTCCACTTTCTTGCCAGCTGTTCATTACAATGGAAATAAAACGTCAAACCCAGTTTTCTCAATACATTACAGTGCAAGGAAGATTTGGAGTAAGCGGAAAACATGCTTTTAGGCCCCAGGACTAACAACAAACATTATGGGAACTTTGAAAGAATAACTTCTCTTTTCTATTATCAACACCTGCACAACAGTTCTAGTTTTTCAGATTTCTCATGCTTTGAGTAGAGACTGTCTGGTTGCTGAGCTCGTATTCAAGCTGTACCCCCTATCCATTCTATGCATTTTGGATGAAAAGACATTTAAATCTGACATTCTGACTAGTCATTCAAAAACTGAGCATTTGCCAGCACATCTTAGACTGCAACTTCACAAGAAGTTGACAAATTCACAGCACTGCACTTTTCCCTGTAACTATCTTCTCAGCTGATGAGCCACATTCTTCTCAGTGGCTTTCGTCCTGCTTGAATTCTTCCATGTTGCCTTGCTTCGTATGCTTCTTCTCTCCGTGACTACGCAAGGCAGACGTACCCGAGAAGGAACAGTTCCAAATCTCTGTTTGTCTACTGAAAGGATTGTCTCTGTCAAAACATAAGGGCTTCTCAGCAAAAAGGCCATATTCCACCCCGAGGCACAGAAAGACAGTGTGGGCTGGAAACGGGAACATAATGGTCTGAGTTAAGCTCCACTATTTAGAAAGGGATAACCAAGTATAAAGCCATTGAATTATAAATAGCTTTTCAGTGAGGATATTGTGATAGGCTCCTCATAATCTTAACTTTCAGTGGGGATATTATAACAGAGATATAACGATTTCCTGCCAGAGCCTAAATAAGAGAACATTGGGGGCATGTTTTTCATTTCCCTCTATAAGTTTTCCCCTGACCTATCGCCACTTCAGTTTAATAACGCGACTCAAAATGAGGCAGGTAGTGAGCGCGAGCGGCCTGTGTAGGCGCGCGCGTGGAGCTGTCCTTTCAGCACCGCGAGCTTCAGCACCACAGCGAATGACAGCACCCGCTGGCCCACGCGAAGGTTTTTTTTTTTTTAAATGAAAGAAAATAAGGGGGGGGGGGGAGTGTCTTCCAGCCAGCTCTATTCATTGAAATTCAAGAGGGGTTTATAATTTATGGCGAGACTCGACCTTACATCGCAGTTTCTCAACAGTCCACTGAGTTTGCATGAGAAGAAATGAGCGCGTGCGAGTTTGTGCGCGCGCGCGGTCGTCCGTCCGTATTTGTGAGGGGAGAGAAGATGATGATGAGCGTGATGATGATGATGATGCTGTGGGAGGCTGTCAAGGTGTCCTCGAATACAGACGTTGTTCGGTGACGTGAGAGTGAGAGAGGGGTTGAGCGCGAGGAAGGGTGCGCGTGAACTTCGGGGGGGGGGGGGGGGGGGGGGGGAAAAGCGAGGGGAGGGGGGGGGGGGGGGGCGTGGACAAACGAAACGAGCGGAGAGGATGAAGAAGTTCACGAGTCACCATCACGGATCCCCGCTGCCGGTCCTCGCCGCCTCCGCCAATAGGCTCGCAGAACGCGGCAGGCTCGCCCCCCCCCTCCCCCCCCCCGCCGCCCCTCCATCCCTGCCCCGCCCCCCTCCTTGAGCTGTCCTCTCCGTGCACGCGCGTGGTCCTCCCCGCCACCACCCCTCCCCACCACCACTAGGCTGAGTCGAGGAGGAGGAGGAGGAGGAAGAGGAGGAGGAGGAGGAGGGATGAGGCGCGCGGCGGAGGGGAAATGGCTGCCGAAAACAAGCCGGAAGGTAAGAAGAAATAACGGCTCTTATTTGAGGTGGCAGAGTCCGGCTATTCGGGGTCCAGACGGGGCGATGTGGGGACGGAGGCATGGCGGAGGGCAGAGACAACGGCCGGGCTTTCCCTCCCCTCCGGCCCGTCCCGAAAACACGGAGGCTGGTGCTGAAGCAGCGGCTGACTGTGTGGAGCACGGTCAGCCGACAGCAGATAAATAACAGAGGCAGAGTTGTCCTGTCGGAGGGCTCTGAGCCGGGATGGGGGAGTTTTTTCACCGTCCGCTGCCCGCCAGCATCTCCCCAGAGTAGCTGGTTCATGAGTTAAGCATGAAAGGGATGGGGATGAGAGGCAATGAGAGTGGTTCACGCTGAAGGAATTCAGATGCTTGGCGTGTGTGTGTGTGTGTGTGTGGGGGTGCGTGTGCGTGCGAGCGAGCGAATGTGTGTTTATCCTGTGTCTCTTTAAGCATAAAATAGACCATTGAATTGCAGATTTTTTTCCCCTCCTGACAGGCACGCAAGCCTTCCTGGCCAGCTGTGTGTTATTTCAGTCTCAATCTGACATTGTGCTGTTCATGTTTATGTGTGTTTATGTTTGTGTTTGTTGGCTATTGATGTGCACCTATGGTTGCTATGCCACTGAAGGTGAGAATCTGGCTGCATATGGGGTTGTGAAGGGGGTGGCGTTCATGGGTGTCAGTTTTAGGTTACGCCATATACGAATCTAGTTTCATTTCATACCCTCTTAACTAAACTCATGGGGTCCTTGTGATCACACACAGTCACCATTTCATTCAGGCCGCTGTTCATTCATCCAGTCAGTTTGGAGATATTAGCTCTAACTCATGGGTTCTGGAGGACTTTTTCTGAAGTTAGCATGCTTTGTGTTTTCGCAAGAACATCAACTGGTTGTTGTTGTGGGTCACTTTCAATTTCTGACTCCTCTGTGAACCTGTAAGTCAACAGACGCAGCATCAGACTGCACGTTAAAAGCGCCACTGTCCTTCACAAAACAAAACGGCTAAGGCTATTTGAAGCAGTGGACATTTCTCAAAAATGGAAGTTTTATCGTTGGAATGTTGTTACCGGGTTGTTTCTCCTCAGCGAACTCATGCTGGAGCTTAACAGGGAGAGCTTTTAGCAAATCTCCCCACTAGGGAGCAATCCTGAGCAAGATTTCTCTCAGGGGCAATTTTTTAACTAACATGAACGAACAATATCATACGTTTCAAGAATATATTTCGATATAGCGCTTACGCATACATACATACATGCTTGCAAGCAAGCACGCAGTGTGTTGCCAGAGGCAAAAAGAAGGCCGTGGGTTGAGAGTCCCAATGCGTGTAAAAGACTAGAACTGTAGATGAGACAAGAGGCCTATGGGCAGTTCAGCAAGCACTCTACCGCATAGATATAAAAACCTCCCCCCTTGCCCATATTGTACAATGCATGCGTAAATAGACCAACACTTTCGCTGTGTGAGGGATTTTTGCCCATTGCCTGCTCGCTGTTATGTGTAGAATGGATGTAATACTTTACAAGCATCAGTCATGCTGACTGAAAGCCAAATGAGTCGCGGCGATGATGCCAAGAGACAGCCATCGACTCTTTCAGTCCGCTGGCAGATGTGTGTGGCGCCAAACGGCAAAGTACACTAGTGGGCATGAGAACAACATCCACCATATAGCCTAGAAGACCATATCCCTCTGCACTGGTTGGTCTACTTTGTATCATAGCAACAGTGGTCAGGGAAACAGAGAAATGATGAGAGAGAAGAGAAACTAAAGCTGGGTACAAGTTAGTCACACACATGGAGGAAGCGTATCTACTGTGGCCAATCGATCAGGAGACACAATGGATTCAAGTTAGTGGATCAGAAAATGGATCGGCCCACATGCATATCACTTGGAATTTTGTTTCTGGGCTTGGGGGGAGGAAGGATGAGGTGAGGGATGTGTCTGCCAAAGATTCGGAAGTGTCTCCGAAATGCTCCTTCTTTCTTGACTTGTTTTCATTTTCACCCATTTTCTCTTTTTGCAGGACTGAAGAAGATCAGAAATCCAGAGCGAATGGTCAGAATTGCTGTTGGTTACACAGGACACACCCCTCCCAAAAGTGATGACAATGATGCCAACAGTAAGAGACACGCAAACGCTCTTCACGCCGTTGATGTGTGTGTGTGTGTGTGTGTGTGTGTGTGTGTGTGTGCGAGGGTGTTTAAGTGCCACATGTGTCTGTGGTGCAGGGTGACTCTAGGAGCAAGTACAAAAGCCTTCTGGCAGAATGATGTGATGTGGGAACCGAGGTCTCCTCATCTGCCCTGTAACAGATCACACACGCACACTCACACAAACACAACCACTGTGTCTCTCTCAGCTGAGATGTCATTCCAATTCAGCGCTGTCACACATCATGTTTATTCATGCATGCCACTACAGTATTAGTGCACACACGTACACAAACGCACACATATCCATACAGAAGGCAGAGCTTACTTTGGCTATCAGTAGTTTATTGTCATACCTAATCTGTACACTTGGCATTATGTATCTATAATCCTCAATGGGCCTTGTTAAACTAGAAGTGAGATGGAGTGTGTAATCTGGGGTTGTGTGGTTGTGTGTGTGCAGTGGACATTTGTGTGGTCGCTGCGATGCATTTGTGGTATTATAAAGGCAATTATTGCTTTGATTTGGTATTGATTCTTGACGACAGGGGGCAGATGTGTGTCCGATAGCGGGGCAAATAAGGGACAAATAAAGAGATGTGAGCAGACGTGTTGTTTTGTGAGGTTTTGGCTCTTGGAGCTCGAAGCAAGGGGCACATACCAACACCACAGCCTCAGCAAACACAGTGCTCACCCCGACATTGTGTTCTCTACAAAAGGAGCAGATGGCCTCATATGTATATGAGACCATGTTTGACTGGGAGGGAGAAAACTAGACTGATATGAAATCCCAATTAGAAATAAAACAGAGAAGAACAAACTAGGGATGGGTTTGATGGCTGGATAGAAGCTGAGGTTTCCTCAAACAGTCCACGCTTCCTATCAGTTCTCACGTCCCAGCCAGAGGATTACTGGAGGAAAAGTTTATCAGCAGAATGATAAAATTAGCATGCACACCCATCTCTCTACCCCCACCCCCTGCTCTCCCTCATTTTTTCCTCTCTCCCGCCCTCTTCCCGTACTCTCGCTCATCCCATGCCATGCAGCACCCCTACCCCCACTCGTCCATCTCCCCCTTGCCCCGACTCTCCCTTCTGCCCTCCCTCCTATCTTTCTATCTAGCTGCTGTGCAATGAGCCTTTCTTTCTGTCACATTAATTTCACCCCTCACCCCCACCCCCCACCAAAAAAAAAAAAAATGGGTTGGGGGGGTGGTAAAATTTCCCCTGACGCTTAATAATATCATCAGTTGGGGCAGAGTTAAGAGTTGCATTTGGAGCGTTTTTCCTCTCTCTTTACTGAGAAGAGTTTTATAATTAACTGACAGCCATCTCACAAGGGCATTGGCTTGTTTCTGTGTTAAATATGGAGATGACAGTTTTATGAGGCAAAATATTCATCAGTTGGAGGGGGTTGCATGATTACAGTCTAAATTATGGCATTTGATAGGCTACCAAAGTAATGTTTCACTTTGGTCGAAAATTTTCGTTTTTTAGAACGCGTACCTCTGTATGGCTTAATGAGCCATTGGTTTCACATTAGCATGCAGGCTTTGTCACATTTTTGGACTTAACTAAATTTGCAAGTCAGAAAGTGAACTGCATACTGCCAGAATTTACAGTTCTGAGGGGCTCAAAGGATGTGATGCAGATATTGACACTGCTGTATTATGTGAAGAACAAATGTAAATACGAACACCTCTGCATTTCCATATTCAGACGTGTTTTTCTTGTGTCCCAGGATGGTTCATTTTCTTGGGTAGCCAGAAACAAGAGTTTTTTTGTTTTTTTGCCCCGTGTCACATGAGCTCCACCGAGAGTCATTTGAAACAGATGGAAAAGATGATTGCACTACTACTGCAGAGTTCTTTTTTTTTTTTTTTTTTAACTGGGACTCATTCTCTGGTTCAGGATTGTTAGAAATACAAGACACAACTCTATGGGGTGTTGAAGCTCATCAGCATTCAAGAAATCTGCAAAGCTGGCCCTCCGCTCTTCATCAGAAGGGAGAACAAATGTGAGCACAGGTTAAGATGACGTCTGTGTCCATGAAGGTGTGCTGTGAAAGGGATTATAGCACCAAGGTCACTGGTTTATAAAAAAAAAAAAGAAAGGAAAGACACCACTGTGGGACAAACACAGTGATGTGTGCTCTTTGATCACCAGGCTCTGTGCATGCGGAAGCGCGCTCTGTTTGTATGTGTGAGCATGCATGTGTGTGTGAATGTGTGTGTCCATATTGTGTTTGAGTGTGTGCATTGGGTTTGTGTGTGTGAGTGTGTGCGCTTGCGCATGTGCAACGGGCTTGTTTGATGTGGTGGTTCTGGTACATTTCAAAGGCGAGCTCTGATGAGAATTCTTCAGAACAGCAGTGTAAGGGAGGGGGTTATAGCCAGGAGGGGTGGGGTTTCAGCGCTGATTGGCATTCATAGCAGAGAGGCTGGAGTGCTGCTAAAAAAGAAATTAGGCTTTAACTAAGCTGCACCATTCAGCTGTTTAACTAAGCTGCTGCACAGTTCAGCTGTTTGAAATTCTGTCTTCTCAGGCCTTCTATTAATAAATGCATAATTGATTAAGGGGAGCATACGTGCCTGAACACATTTCGCTCTGACACAAACACATACATGCTCAGATACGTGTTTTCACAAGCACACACACACACTTAAAAAAAACCCTTCTGTCCCTGTACATGGCATCACTATCTTTGTGTCTCTGTATTACTCTGTGACATCTCCAGTCCTTGACAAGTTATCACTTTTTCTTTTTTTCTTAAATTTCTTTTCACCCTATTAACTGTGTCTCCGTGGCTCATGTCTTCTCGCCTATCGGCCTCCCACTCTGACCCACCACCTTAACTATCTCTATTTTCTCTGCCTCTGTCGCTGGCCCCCAGGTAGAGTATAATTCCAATCTTCCCAGGGGAATTGTGAATGGATACCCTCTACACAAATGATTATCAACTATCTTTGAGTGCTTGCACTTTTTGACAGACAGCACACCCGTTGGGCACACACTCACAAACAGAGACACACTCCTTCCAGGGGGTCTATCTTTGTGCCGATATATTTATTTAATTTCTATCTGTACTAGCTCTTATTGGGTATTTTGGTGATACACCAGGAGCAGCAGCAGAAGAAGAACTAGTTTTATTGGTATTCCAGCTCCTCCAAGCAGTTTTGCAGTACAGAATTACTTTCTTATAGCCCCTTCCAAAACATTATTATTAGTTGTATTATTATAGGTGGTGAAGGGTTGCCTGCAAAGGCAGTGGTGGTCACAGTTGCTAGCAGTATGGGAAACGTGTATGATAATACCAGACTCTTCAAGTTAAATGAAGCCAATGAAGTAAAATTTAACTGCTTTTTGACAAGCTGTGGTTTGGCTCTGTATGATTTCAAATAAAATAGTCTTTTACTGCCCCCCAGGACTGTCAGTACGTCCAGAGATTTAAACCTCGAATTAAACATCACCTGCCCTCAGCTTGTGCCTCTCAAACTCCTGTACAAAAATAGTTTCCTCACAGGAGCAGCTATTCTGGGATTCTCCACTCCATTACCAAACTGTCTGTATCACATGGTGCGGAGAGTGTTGCTTTTAAAGGGGATAAGAAATGCCCGTGTGATTGGTCGTTACATTTACCAACCCCAAATGCACGGATAATGTATGCTAATGGATTCGCCTTAATCCAACCCTGTTTCCGGGTGGACCCCAGGTGCAAGTCCACCTGCTGTCCAGAAGTAAAAGCTCTGTGCGCCCACTGCACACTGCCCTCTGGAAGACTGTTACCTCATTTTGTATATTGACAAACAAAATAATACTTTAAGAGAAAATCGAGGGAAAAGCAATGCAAAGTCGGCACACAAATTTCTTGCTTTCATTTGATGAAATCCTGGGAGCTTTTGGAGCGCAAAACCGGGCTTATTTTTGGTCTTTGAGGATGTTCTATATCTTAGCCAAGCACCCCTTCATTTTTCTTAATGGACACCTGAGGAAGCCTGGTTTCAAAAACAACAAAGCTGTCTTTTAGTTAAGCACTTTGACCAGCAAGACCTGGATGTCTGAGAATCTATACAATTAGAGATAAAATGCTTTCTGAGTCATTCACACTAACAGCCTGACATCTCCTTTTGCTGTTACTTGAAAAAATATCTGTTGTTTTTCTGATAAATAAGAAATATCCCAAAGGAGAACAAGATGGACCAACATTAATTAAGTTTTATTCATTTATAGAGCTGAACAAATATTTTACACAAAAAAAAAACTATTCCGGTTGCTTAAAGCCACATTAAGCCATTAGGAATGCTGCACAATAAGAAGTTTGCCATGGTTTTCTTCAGCGAACTACAAGAGACTTTGTATTCTCCTCTCACAGTATCTCTTTGTGGGATTTGAAATGTCTTCCCTTATCCTGCTCATCCCTTATCTCACTTTATCTTACCTTTGCTTTCCTCTCCCACTACCCCCTCCCCTCCAGATGAGCCAGGCCAGTTAAAGATCTACCTTCCGAAGAAGCTGCTTGAGTGTCTACCCAAATGTTCCTCTCTGCCCAAGGAGCGCCATCGATGGAACACCAATGAGGTGAGAGTGAAACGCACTCAAGAGGGGAATATCCATGGCAGTGAGGCGAGAAGTGTTTCCTTTTTTGTTTGCTGATGACTCATCTCTACATAATGCCACATTTAGATATGTAGAGGAGGTAAACAAATTCAATGATGGCTTTTCAGTTTGTGTTCTTAAAACTGTGACATGAAGCGATACAAGGGAGAGAAAAAAAGCAACCCAAACCCACCCACATGCGTTCCATTTTACTTTGTAATCCGAACAGCTTCCAGGTTCAGACACAGTTGTAGAGGCTGAAGGGGCTGATAAAAACAGGACTAGAGGCCCAGAAACATGTTAACTGCTGGGTGTTGCTGTTAGGATATGAATTTTATTTTGGTCCAAACCATAAATTGCTTATAAAGACAGACAAATCAACATCACTCATTGGTTTGTGAACTGTGAAGCTACAAGGTTGACCTTTGGCCAATTATTGCCATGTTTGGCTCTGACATGGGTACATATTGACCCGTTTTTGGCTGTCGAAATACTATATTTAGACCGGAGGGGATAAATCCCTTTTCTATGCAGTCTGTGGTCGAGACCTTCCAATCTGTCCACCCTATCAAGTTGACTGATTTCTTTTGGCACTGAAACATGAAACAGCAGTTTTTTTGTACAAACACAAGCAATCTAATGAAAAGATCAAGTTACAGACACACTGGGGTTCAGTGTATCCCTGAATCGAACCACCAATCTTTAGATTTGCTGCTGACTTATTTTCAGTGCCCATCTACACATCTGTCTGCATACACACATACTTATGCTGAAAAGCTTTCAACAAGCAGCAACTGGCCTCATCAACAAAACCAGTGACCCCCACCTATTCTTCTCCCACCCCCCTCTATCTCACTAATTTACCCAATGCTTCAGCATTGCAACACTGCACATCTCAATTGTTAATTTGCACATTCGAATCTATATTTTTAAAGATTGTTCATTTGTACATTCAGATCTATATTTTTAAAAATTGTATTTTTCAGTTTTATCATTCTGTCCTATATTTTTATTTCTACTTTTTATTCTTGCTTCTCATAGAAGTGTTGTGTTGTGCACTAAACACCAAGGCAAATTCCTTGTAAGTCTGAAAACCTACTTGGCAATAAACCTGATTCTGATTCTGATTCTGATTCTGATTCTGATTTAGACAGTTACGGTACTAGTTGGGGGAATTTGGAATTTGGATGTCCTCCCCTGCGAATCAATAACAGGGTAGATGATACAAGACTGAAGCAAGAAACAGTTGACTGCAAGTTGAGAAATCTACCTGAATTCCGGCAGATTTGACAACTGGCTGCATAGTTAACAAAGTTGCTACGCAACCACAGAAAGCTGTTACCTTATGTCTTTTGTTGAAGACTATACTTCAGTTGTAATGTGTATATCTGTTCTATGTATTAGGTATCATAAACGTATACGTTGACAGATGACATTGAGGTAATGTGTAAAATAGAAAGGAAGGGATCCTGGACCTAATCCCCCTCTAGGCCCCTGGTGTTATGGCGCTTCTTGTTCCCTCTCCCCCTAACCCAAACATGATCAAGGCAGACAGGCACCCTCTTCCCGATTCTGACTGTCTACTTATTTAGTTAAGAATTGAAGACTGAATCCAACAGAATCTTCAATGTGTTCTATTGGTTTGCTGATCTGTACCAGAACTGAGAGTACACAACATTTTTTTGTCTTTGGAAAGTCAGGTATTGCGTTGTGAGTCACTGGAATTGAACAGTACATTTTCGGCGTTCATCACAACAAAATGGTTTTCTATGGTTAGAATAAATAAATGAATGAAAATCTGAATAAAATAATTTATAAACACCAATGTATTATTAATAACAGACTGCTGAGTAGTGGTTATCAGGGAAATTGGAATATTTGATACATATTTTGGTTTCCATAGTGAATAAAATATTAGTTTATGTGATTTTGAAGTCTGTGCATTCCATTGTCTTCATTTTACATAATGTGACAAGCTTTTTCTCATGGTTATCAGGTTATGTTCGTATCAAATAGGCTTTTTTGGTTTTAAACAGTTTTTTTCTTCCAAAATAACGTGACTACTACTCATTAATTTCAGGCTGAGACAGCCCTGTCCTGGGGCAAGGTTAACATCGTGTTTACAGCATGAACAGTTTACTGAGGATCTGCTCCTAATCATGCAATCCAGCATAAAATTGGGCCATGTAAGCTTGAGACAATTCTTTACTCTTGGCCAAAGATGACCCACAGCTAAACTTCCGGGGTGTGAAAAGCTTTTCAGAGTTGCATGTGCGAGACTTAAGCTGCTAGCTTAGGAAAAGGTTTGATGAGTGGAAATGGATGTCAGATTTTATCGTCAATAGCTTCTTGTTTATTCATGGTACAGCTCTCCACTGGTAGTTTGCTCCATCCATTGTGATGTGGTTGGCCTCTGCTGAGACATTTTCTCCATGTGCAGGCTGTGCACTCCATTATGGATGTGTGTTTGTGTGTTTGTGTTATTGATTACCAAGCCCAGCATTATTATGCAATGCAAAGCTGATTTGGCCGGTGGTTTTTCTCTCAGGAAAGTCATTACATTTTTCATGCAATCCATCTCAATGAAGGTCATACTGGGAGTTAAGCACAGTGCCTTCTGAAGAGTATATTCACATGAATAGGCAGTGTCTGAGTTTTCCTGAGTGTGACTTTGCAATTCAGAGCAATGTGACCACAGCTGGTTAGGGACCTCTACACATCAGTCTAACCAAGAGCAACGGTGTCCAAGGATCAAGGAAAGGATCAGAGAACTTTATTGCTTCCTCTTTTTCCCTCCTCCCTTTCTTCACCAGTCTCATCCACTTCCTCAACTACCTACCGTCTAACCATCTACTCCTCTCTGTATTTCTCGGTCTTCACACCCCCACCACAAACCCACATTCACCACACACTCTTCAACATTGCTCTTTCTCTGATGAGGAGGTACAGACTCAGTTCAGGGGGAGGTTGGGTGTCCCACAGCGGATTCCTTCAAAGCTCCTCTTCCAACCAGGCATAAGGTTTTCTGCATACTTAAACACTCAATTGTGTCTGCTGTTTCTATTTTTCGGTACTTTCTTCATGGGAGACATACGTATACATGCTGTGTATGTAGCATTTTTATACCTTTGAGTCTGTGTATAAATTCTTGCTGCCACACATGAATATCTTTGTAATGATTTGCACTATTCTAGATTATTTAGGTAATTTGATATGTACCCACAATAAAGCAAGTTTTATTTAAAAAAGAAGACATTTATTGATTTTTAAACTGTCTATATTACAGACAATGTAAGAAAAAGATACATTTTCATCACCAGCATAGAAAGACAACGTAACAATGGACTTTTAAAGCATTTCCTCATATTTACACCATCCATTAGGATTCTCAAGCAAGAGAATTTTGAAGTTGGTGCATCCAAACCAATCTGCTGTGAAGCCAACTGTCATACTTGAAGCATTCAATTTATTTACACTGTCACATTTTTTGTGTTTGTGCGCATTTGTGTGTGTATGTGAGCACCTGGATTAACCTCTAATATAATAGAATACCAAGTGTTTTGAAACCTCCAGGGATTTTGGTGAAACATGTATGCATATGTACGCATTTTATAGTTTTCACCGAGTCATTGGATTTATATGAGTTTGTGTAAATCCCTTCCAAGAGTCATATACTAATACAATTAGTCTTAATTCTGTGGGTGTATGAGACAGTAGAAAGAAGAATTAACAACTCAGATGCTAACATTTTGTGTTTGGATGAGAATGCGGCAGATTAAGTCAAAATCAATAATAGCGATTCTTTTTTTGATTGCCCCATAGGATAAAGTTTTTCATGGCACGTGAATATTTGTGCAAAAGTGTGCGCGTGCATATGAGTGCGCGTGTGTGTGTGTGATTACATATGATCTTCTGATCTCTGTTTTGTCACGCATGGTCTCCCATGACTCTTTGGTCTCCCACAAACACTAAGCTGTGACCCCATACATATTTTGTCCCATTCACTCCTCCTCATTCCCTCTGCTCTCTCTTCTTCCCCTTCTTTCCCCTCTCCCTCTCTCTTTTGTGTATCTACTGATGTGTGAAATTATTCTGGGATGGAGGGATGGATTCCTCCCTGAAGGGCTGAGTGGAGGCGTGAGCCTTTTGTTCAATAATAGATTGGGGGGTGTATGTGTATCTGTCCATGGTAATAGACATTCGACAAGTTTCAGATAACAAACCACACTCAGGTGGATAGACTGATGGTGGCGCCTCTGCTTTGCACCCATCTGGAATTACTTGTTTGGTTTAAGGAAGACTCCTCAAAACTCAAAAATAAGAAAGCTTTCAAACATGCAGTTTAGGGAGTCGGGCTCATGAAAATATATAGTCTCTCCCGTGGTGACCCTTCACATTATGACTTTAAGAGGACAGACTGAGAAACTCCTTCTTGAAGCTTAGGTTCATGCAATGAAACATGCAAACAGACACTGTGAATGTGCATAGCACTGTACTGTGTAGTTCAGCGTGCATTTTTAAAGGGCTTCGACTTCAGAGCATCTTCTGATGTGATTCAGATGGTGCAGCTCTGAAATGGGGTAGCATTGTCTTCAGTGGAGCACACAGACGCCTGTTGTCTGCTTGTGGCTCTGCTCCACATGTTGCTCAGCTTTATGGGATGGAAACAAATGTTGGAAACAGGTGTTATGATATTTGCCATTAACAGTGTCAAATTCCAGTTCTGGCTCTCAACATGTTTGCAGACACATGATGTGAAGGCAGGCTAGTTTACAGCTAAGACTTGCCCATGTCTAATTGTTCTCAATTTGAACGCGAGTCATATATGCTTTTTTATACAGTTGACTCTCTTTTATGTGTTTGTGTAGTGTGTAGATGTATCATATCAGTGTCATAACAAATGTTATGTCTGCTTGAGATTCCACGAAAATGTACAGAATCATTTGGCAATGGAAAAAATCTCAGTACAAAAGTAAATAAATGTATTAAGTGAGTCAGGAAGCCTACTTCCATAGAATCTTGTAGGAGCTACAATTCAGAGACTAAACAAAACTTTTAATTTATCTCTCTTGTCATTATCGTTTTTTTGTGAACCATTAAACAGATACATTAAGTTGTCCCTCCATTTTATGTAAATGCATTTCCCGTGTTTCTCTATAAGCAATTATATCTGAAAATAAGCTAAACAGTAGGGATGACGTTAAATGTCTCTTACCAGACTGTGCAGAAAATATATTCCATGAAACTCAGAGTGGTGCAGTTAGGAGACAACCAGTTGCAGGCCTCTGTGTTTCATTTATACTGTGGCAAAGTGTGAACTTGATTTATGACTCTAATGTGTGAGTTTCTAACGTACAGCACACACAGGCGGAGGGCAGGGAAAGGCTCACACTCTGCACTATGTGGCAAATGTCCCTACAAAACAAAAGTAGCAGGTTTTTCAAAACTTAAAAAAAGTATTCCTTTTTCAAAGAGATTAAGCGTGCTAACACACATTTGTTAGATATTACAATGGTGAGATTCAGCATTAGATTTCAGCATGTGGGCCTGCCTATGGCTGTATTTTCTCCAGCTGACGCTGGGTTCTGTGCTGCCGTTTACCAGAGTAAAGTACTCTTTATGAACGGGGCAGTGAAGGCAGCACACACATTCCCACATGCATGTATGCCTGCCTACATGCACATATCTAAACACCCAAGACCAGAGGGTTGCTTCCCAGTTCCATGTGTTGGATTCCTATTCTTTTATTTTTAATTATTTCTCTGTCTTTTGGGTTGAGAAATATTTTATGTTTTGAGAGCGCCAAGTTATAATCACTAATTAGTCCTCCAGGCTCTCTCTTTCCCTCCCTCTGATATTTTTTCTCCTCCTCTTTGTCTTTCTCTTCCATCTCTCTCCGAACAAACCTTCGCCCAATTAATACCCAACGTCATTTTGTGTGTGTTGTCACTGGAGTCACTTATTCCTGACAACTGCACTCTTCTGCTGTCCAAACAGGCGTTTGAACTAGATATCAGCACATGAAAATGATTGGGTAAACTTTCTCAATTAATGGGGACAACTTTATCGCTGAAAATTAACTATCAAGTAGACTTTTTGATTTTAAAGCTGAACTGTGAGGGGCATGTCTTTGTTCACAGATTCCATATTCTCTGCTTGTTGGGATCAGCATTTCAGCAAGCTTCAGTCATGCAGATATTTCAGCAAGGATGGGTTCTCAAGGAACCAGGATTTACCAGGTTTAACAGGTCTAGGTATTAAAAAGCCAGGTGTCTGAGATAGGACTTAATGTTGACTTTCCTCTCTTCTCTTTCCCTCTTTTCTTCTCTGCCCCCCACCCCCCCCTCCTCCTCCTACTCAACTGGAAGTATCTTCCTCCTGCTCTATTTTCACCGCACCACACAGACCCACTATTTATCTTGCCCACTATAATTTGACACAAAATATTGTTAACTGGAGACACAGAAATATATTAAACAGTGGGAATGTGTTACTGTGAGTGTGGGGGTGTTGTGTACGTGCCTGAACTCTATTCACTGCGCTTGTGTGTGAGTTTTAACTTCCTGCTGGATTCTCAGCCTAACCAGAACGTAGTGAATGACCAGCACAGCCTGCTCTAATAAGAAGCCAGACTGTTCTGTGGAGACATTACTTTTTGTTTCCCTAAATGTCCCCTCACAGAACATCTGTAATATCTAAGTCTTGTGTGAATTAGATTTAATTCTTTGGAGACAGACATTAAAATGCATATGCCAGTGCATGTACATGCACACGCAGACAATCCCCAATCTCCTATTTTAAGAACCTTTGCTTTATGTAGAATTGTGCCTTAATAACTACACAATTGTATCTGACTTTATGATAACTTTGAGTTTTGCTGTGTCTTCGGGGGTCAAATATATTTCTTAATGACCACAAGGCAATGTTTGCATGTTTACACACTCAAATAAGTAGGAGTTGTAGATACAAAAATTAAACTGCACACCACAGATCAACCACAGCGAGGGCTTGTCTTAGTTTTGAAGAGGTTTTTACTTCTGTGTTGTCTTTATCTGACTAAAAACTGGAGCAAAGGGATTTGTAAGGAATATGCCTAGTTCAAGATATCTGAAGCTGATACATGTCTCATACTCGCTGCTTATGTTTTTGAAGGCAGGTTCCAGTCAAACATAATTTTTGGGTTGATGGAAATAGCTCAGCAAAGATCAACAGAGTATAAAATGATAATCAAATGCATAAATCAAATCAAAGCATCTGTAAATCCTGTTCAGTAAACTTGTACAATTGATTGATTGATCATATAGTGGGGCTAAAAGATACGAAATGCTGATAGTTTTACCTGATACCCGCTTTCTTTTTTACACATGCTCATTTCCTCACTTGTGGAAGTGGCCTGATGCTTAGTTATTCAGAAATAGTGCTCTGTAGTTTGTATGGCGTTTATGTACTGAGCAATCTTTAGACAACTAAGACTCTGTGAGTTCCATATGAGTCATTTCATATTACCTCCTCATTATGTGTAGTGTAGATGTCTACTCAGCAACAAGGGGCTTAAACAACAGCAGTACTATGAAATAGTAACCTTCCCTCTGTTCAATCTGGACAACAACTTTTGCATTGTGCCGCATGTTTATTTGATGTATTCAAAACCTCTTTGACTGCTCAGCCAAGCCTTTCTAAAAAGTAGAATATATCCGACAGCTGTGTAGAAAAAAAATAACAACAACGGATCAGTAACTTCTGAACTGCAGCCTAGCTTTTGCTTTTTTCTCATACTATAAATTCAGAGTGCATTTCGCTGGTTTCATTTCTGCACTGGTTGAGTCTGCCTACAAATTTTCCATTTCTGGATGTAGTCTCCACAGATTTCTTTCCACATCAACTATTTGAGCAGATACAGATTATGCGTATGGCTCTCTTTTCAATTGCAACATAATATTCATCACTGAAGAATGCAATTTGTTCAGATATATCGCAAATGAGTGCATACTTGTGGTTTACATGCACGGTTGCCTCTTTAAAGTTGGCTCACATCATTATTTGCCTATCTCATACAGACAATAGGAGTTAATGTTTCAGTAAAATTGTGTCAGCTTGAAATAAAACGTCAAATACATATTCACAAAGCTTCAGAGAAAGAGCGCCCATTTGTTTACGGTCTAAAAAGATGCTGTGAGCACAGACTTCTTTTGGCTTTGTCAGTGTGGAACTTAATGGTCTAATTGTGTTGGCTTTATTTAGTCCAACCCACCAATGCACTTTTATAGAGTGTACCATCATTTTTAATTAAAACTTGTAAGAATATGTTGTTGCTAAAGCAACGACTTGGCCCATGATGAATAATAAAATGCAACATAAGAACAACAAAAAGCCAAATTACTGTGTTGGAGCAATTTGATTTATCATCACTAAATATCTGTTTGCTCATTTCATACTGAAAGAAAAGGAATGGGAATGTTAAGCTGTAAATGTGAATGATCAAAAACACTTGTTAATACAAATGTGTTCTTGTCTGTGCTTTCTTGTTAATGACTGGAGCTGCCACACTATGATGGACTTTTCCTGGTGTGTTCAAAACTATTTGTTCACTAGCAGGATGCTGAAGTTTAGTCTTTTTTTGGAAATCACAGTTTATTATTGGTTTCACACAGTAGTTTCAGGCAATACTAATGGACAAGATCTCTACACCTGGGATGTTTTCTGGTAAATATGCTGTTTCTTGTATTTCTACCATGGGATAAGATATTTTGTTGTGTATTGCAGTTTCAGGGTAAATTATGACATCTGAGCAATTCCATTCAGAAACCCACATCATGACTCCAGTCATTTTTCTTCTCAAACTGCAGTATTTTTGGAGATCACATATTCCTGTGTATCCCTGTCTTTCTCTTCTTTCTGCTCCCTCTTCAACCTCGCTGATGCATGGATTGTCTACTCTCATATGGAGCGTGTTTGTAAAAGTCATGGTAATCAAATTCCACCGATTCCCGCGGATTAAACAAGATAGCATTTGTGTGTATGTGTCTGACTGAGAGTGTTCTGTCTCCCTCCATATACAATATTAGCTGTGTACTAAGTTTGGTTTTGTAATGCAGCTGTGTCATTAGTCCCAGACCGGCTTAGTTGTTATATATCATCCATCATATTGTACTCAAAGGAGACTATATATGGGATCCTGATGCTGCATTTGCATACCAGCATGGCAAATTGTACATCAAACTTTGTCAGTGTGCAATATTGGACCCCTATAGTACCTTAAATGCAGCATGTGTCTCTTACCTATGTCTTTATGAAGCATCAAAAACTGAAAGGAGTGCACTCTCACTCCACTTGACTGTGAAAGTTGCTAAGAACAGTGCAGTCCCTTTTGAAATTGCTCCGTCATACTTGGAGAAAAATCACAATTAGATCATTACTCTGTGGAAGTTTTTTCTCACAACTCAGGCAAACAGGAAAAACATGGCAACAGCAAGATTTCCCAATCCAGGAACAGGTATTACCTAGTGTTAAGCCTAAGTGTGCAATTACCCCTTGTTGGCAGTTTATATGTTCTGGCACTATGTTTCTAAGATGCCCGCCAGCAAGCAAGTTTTAACAGTGCTCAATACGCAACATCAGCATGACTTTTCTCGGTGAGACTGAGCTAGAGTCTCTGCCTACTCTAAGGTGTCATTGCATGTTGAACTAGAGAGTCACAGTCCATTACAGTTCACATGAGGTGTAAAGTTACCAGGACAGCCCAGAAGGCAATGACGGATGTCTGTCTCTGTTTCAATCTCTAAAAGTGCATTAAATGAGCAATTATTGAATAGCTTTGCCAGAGTTATGTGCAGTTAATGGATGGAAAAACAACCAGATTGAAAGCAAACAAAATGTCTCCCACAGGCAAACTGATATCCCCGCTGTCAAGTCTGTGCAAGCAAAAACATTGTGTATTTCTCCTCCTCTTCTCTTAAAAAAAGAAGCAAAAAAATATATATATACATGTATCTTACACTGTATGGAGTTAAAAGTTAAAGATAGCAAGCATTCTTTGGCGCCCACTGCATGAGTCACTGTACTAGAAGAGAAGGTGATGACATAGGGCCTTACCCTGCACAGCGCATCATCGCTACATACATTATGTGAAGTGGAGTCCCTTTGGATGATGATACCACACAAATATGAACAATTAACAGCAGCTTATTTTCACTAGATGCGGATCCCTTACAGCATCAGTTCATGAATAGATAGTTTAATATGGATGAGTGCACCCTGTCCTTCATGCAGTAGCTCTAGGCAGTTGAAAGTTGTGGAGAAATTTCAGGATGTATCAGTCTGTATCAAACCGAATTTAAAATGAAACAAATCCATACTTTTTTCTTTGACCAAAAGATGCAATCAACAAATTCTTGATGCAGCCCAAATTATGCTGACTCTCTGTGTGTGGTTACGGCGCTGTTAAATTTAACAAGAAAATGAATAAACCTGTTCTGGGATAGAAAAGAATAATCTATTTAGCTACAGAAGCAAAATCCATCATTTAAAGGAAGTGCAGTTGCAGTAAAATTGTATAACATGGGGAAGGGGTTAAATTAGATTCTCCATCTTTTTTTAGCAGATTTTGGCATTGTGTAATTGTCAGTAATCACTGGCAGGTGGCCATTTAAAAGCACATTTGGTTAGCGCTTAAAAAGTGTTATTTTTCAGTGAATGTTGCACCTCAACTCCTTGAAGCACAATCTGACAATCATCAGAGTTTAGAATGTATTTGGCTCTGTTATATGAAACCATTTGAGAGGTATGTCACACTTTGCGGTACCCAGATAGAGGGAGTGCAGGTCTAGTGCCCCGGGCTTAGTTCCAGGCAGAGACACATCAGAACCACACAACAGTAGAAGCCTGTCATGGGGCAGGGTTAATGCGAGCTATTGCTTAAGCCTGTTTTAACTCCTCCTGCCTATATCCTGTTCTGAAGCCCTCAGGTTTGTTGTCTGTGTAAAAGTGAGGCTGCAGACAATTCGTACATCTGTAATTTGGTTCTTGTCAGAGGTAGTTTGTTCCTAAGGCTTGAGGAGAGTCAAATATATAAGGCTTCAACATGGATGAAGCCGTACATGCATAAAGCCCCCCCCCCCCACCCCAGAAATGACCTCTGATCCGAAACTCACAAATACAGAACAGGTTTAAATCTTCAAAAGGTGGATTTCTTTTCCTGTTATGTAGCTCTATCATAAACATGAAATCTTTATTTGGCAGAGGCAAACAGAATTCTGAATTGATTTTTTTTTCTTTTTATCAAAACATGTGTATGTGTGTGTGGGAGAGGTGCACATGAGCTCCAGGAGTTAACTA
>JABUIW010000205.1:5717222-5808269 GCA_013363375.1 Menidia beryllina
CACACACACACACACACACACACACACACACACACACACACACACACTCTAACTCACAGTATTCCTGAAGGGTCAGTGTGTCACCAGGCATGCTTGCAGCATTCCATCACTTCCTTCCTACGGGGCGATAACTGTGACTTCCTGAGGATCGACCTTCACCATCTCACTTCTGTCACTCTTCACATGGGCATGTGTGCGCTCTGGCAAGGGAGTAAGCAGCAGTGTGCCTGCTTCATGACGGTGTGTGTGTGTGTGGGGGGGGTGTTTTAGTGTGTGTCGGCTGCATTTTCAGCTGACTCTTCTGTTTCTGGCTTTTTAATGGCTCTTATGGGGCAGGCCTTTAATTGCAAGTCTCTCTTCCTCCGTCTTAATCCTCCCATCCTTCTGTCTCTTTTAGCCCCTCGTCTCCTCTCTCCTCCCGCCTCCCACTGGCTGACAGTCACTAGGGGAGCCCGAGTGCCTGGCTGGAGCTGTGGAGGCCGTATAGGATATTGACTTGCTGCGGCGTGGTTTGGGAGGAGGAGAGGTGGCTGCCTGTCACAGCTAATGAATAGATGCATAAATGAATGAGGCAGTCCTTGTGTGCTTGTGTATGTGCAGTTGTGCCAAGCTATGGCTAAAAATGTGTCTGTGTGCAGTCTCTGAGCAGTTTTATGTGCCTCAGATAGACAGACATTATTAGCAGCCAGCTTGATAGTGATAATTATTAAGGGTGTGATAACAGTCCCTCACACGCACACACACATACATATATAAACACCTCTATAAATTCAAGATTAGACAGTAGGGGGTGGGATGCGAGGATCAAACAGTGGATACTAAAAAAACAATCCAGTTAAGTGCCAGCACCTTCCAGCTGCTTTCCCTTTTGCTATCTTCCCTCCTTTCCTCCCGTCCCACATATTTTGTGTGATCAGTGTCGAGCTGGGATGCTCTCATGCTAAACCGGAAGGAACATCTATACACACACACTAACACTTTCACACACACCGGGACACACACATTCAGTGCCTGAGAGAGAAAAGAAGTCTGGAAGGAAACTGTTGATCTGAAGGGTCAGATGAAGGAGTGCTGGAGTGTTGATGTCTTCCTCACTACTGCTTTGTGCCACATTTCAAACACTGATTGTCTTAAGAGGACAATTTACATTTCACAGTCTTCCACAACAAGTGAGAGAGAGAGATGGGAGCCACTGATAGACAGATAGAGTGATGTTTGAAGAAAGATACCAGGGGTGAGAAGGTTCACCAAGCAAAGGGAAAGGTGGAGTTTCACAAGCAGCTAAAAAGCTGAAGGTATAAACAATAGTTTCTTTTTTCTGCATCTTAGTTTGTCTTCGCCTGGGTGTGTATGTCTGTGGATGATTTGTTTTTTTCGCTTCTCTTGGTAGAATGCACCTGTATGATTTGATCTTTCCTTTTTCCTTATTGGATTCATATGAGTGTGGAAGAAGAAAAGAGGCAGTGTGGAAAGGAGAGGAGGGGTGAGGAGATGAAAAGAGAGCCGGAGGAATTAAGAATCAAGTTAGGAGTGGGCTTTATCTGACGGGAAACTGTGGAACTGCAAAGTACAAGAAAACTTTTCCTATCAAAACACTCACTCAGCTAGTGTATAGGATTGCGCCCCATGTGTCTGTGTTCACACGTGTGTGTTTATGTGGCATGAGTGTGTGTATTAAAAAGATAGCTTTTCCTCCCCAGTGGAGGGAGACATCAGTGTGTCGGTGAGCGTGATTGGTTGTTGGCCCCAAGGGTCTGTCCTCTGCATATGTCTCCTGACTGGCTACTCTGTGACCAATCAGAATAGCCAAACCTCATTGTGGTAATCAGATAGGGATGCACTCTCTGTGGGCATCAGCAGGTCATCTGGAAATTCTTGCTATGTTTTATCTCCTAGTGTCACACACTCTATCACTAATGCGCACACACCAATATAACCTTTCTGTCTTTCCTCTGTCTCTAGGAGATTGCTGCATATCTCATCACTTTTGAGAAGCATGATGAGTGGCTGACAACATCGCCCAAAACCAGGTGAGGAAACAACTTCCACACATGTGGAACATTTGGTTGACAGTGGTGTTTTATAGTTTGTGAACCTTTTGGTTTTAAATGTAATTGGGATTTAGAGAATTCAGTTTAATCCAGGAAACAATTCACCCTTGGAAGAAAATTATTCAACATACGTAGATTTTATTGGCAAAAGTATGCAAACTGCAAAAGTTGGTATTCACTTATGAAATCATATGTAAGCAGATATTCAAGACAGCTGTTAATGTCCTTGTAAACAAACCATTTGAAGAACAACATCCCAGAACTAAAAGTCTTTTAGATTAAAGAATTGTGTTAAAATTGTTTGTGCTTAAGCTATTTCTCTCAAATGTGACTACTTTTGATCGTTGCATATTATTATATTATTATAATTGTACTATGCGGTGGGTTGTTTGACTTGAATTCAGTTAGGACTTTGATCTGTTCCTTGAAATCACATTTCTGCTGTGATTTGACACAATGTAAATACAGCGTAACTGAATTGACACCAAATTATGAATAATAGTGGAAAATTATTCAAAAACTTTCAAGCATCACCATACAAGCACAGTATCACTTGATCAGTTTGTGACTCACTTTGGTTTAATCTCAATGATTAAGTACTTCCATTTGATTAAAATATTATTGATGAACATCAGCTGTCTCCTGCTACCAGCCAACTCTACATGAACAGAATGCTCTGGAACATGTTCGGACTCTAAAGCACCAAGTCAGCTGGAAATGGAGTATTAATGAATGTAAATGTATTAGGATAACTAATGTATAATTCAGACATAGGAGGGGTGAAGGAGGCTTTAAAGGGAGAGGAAGCACGTGTATATAAGATGGGGTGTGAAAAGGGATTCACATTCCAAAACTGAATATTCATTGATCTCAAATAACCATAAGTAGCCCTTTTCCTAGAATGGGCTGTGGATGGAGAGGAGGAGAGAGAATAAAAGACTTGGGAAAAGGGCAAGTTGAATTATTGATGAATCACCTTATTGACATTTACTTTAGTTAATACAGACGTAGGCATATCCTGTCAGAAATGAGTGAAAAATAAAATATACAGAATAGACATCCAAAGGTAGGAAAAAGGGGAGAAAAAGTTAAGTTAAGATGTCATCGTAGGGCCCCATTTTAAGCCTGAGGTGATGCCTCTGTGTTCCTATTGTGCTAGCTGAAGGACTCTTCCCAGGAGCAGTTGGAGGCCACCAGCACGGTTTATGTTGTGGATAGATTTCTCATTGATTGGTTGTGCTGTCGTATAGCCTCAGCCTCCCGGCAGCAGCACAAGCAGCAGCAGTCATATTGGTGTTATTGAGCAGCAGTTAGATATAATCCCATTTACACATGACATGAGGCACGATTAGAACAGATTACACCTAATCCCGTCAGATGGAAAGGAGCTCAGCTAACGGAGCCAGTGACATTTATATGACTGCATATTTTGCGTGTATGTGGGTGTGTTTGTGTCCACGTGTGCACATGTGTTGCCACACTTTTCATGGAGGGGGGCCTGTAGGGAGATAACAATCAATGACCTTGATTTCTCCCATTGCTGAACTACTTCATCTGTTTCAGAGTAGAGACATTTACTTCCTTTCTGCCTCTATTTCCTCTCGCTCCTCCTTCTCTCCTCCCTGTTCAGGCACACTCACACACCCACTCTGCCTCTTTGTCTTGCTGCTACCCCCCAACCACCCCTTGACTTCTCTCTGTCTTTGCTCTGCTACACAGTGGAACGGTTGAAAAGCTTTTTATATCCCACACATCACAGCCTAGTTACAATCAATAGCATTTATGTCTGCTTGAATCACAAGATTTGAGAGGAACACGGGCACCGTCTACATCCATGCATCACTACGCACACACGATAACATATGTACACGCACGCATTTGCCACCCACACACAAGCACACGTTTGATCTCATCCATCTTCTCCGTAACATAATTAGAATCAGCAGCTCTAAGATGACTCACACACTGCTCGAGACAGAGACTATACTTGGCTTTGATCGGAGGGTGGGGGTCTCCACTCCACTAAGAAACTGGCAGGCTCGCCCCAAAACAGAACAGATTTAAGGTGTCAAAGAAAATCAGCTCAAAGTAAATTCAATTTCACTACACACAGTGCTCTGAGTACACTGCGATCCTCTCAGTCCATACAGATGTGTCGACATGAAATTCAGAGAGGAGAGGAGCTGGGAGAAAGGCAGGTTAGGATAACACGAGAATGGATAAAAGAGATGAGAGGGTGAGAAGACCCGGAGAGGAGAACTGACGGAATGAAGAAGTAAAGAGAAAAGGAGGAGATAGTCTGATAAGAAGATGGATAAGGAGTAGAGGTTGATTGAGAAGAGGAACACAGACAAAAGGGAGAGGAGGAGAAGCAAGGTGTGATTTTGTGTGTATGGGTGTGTTTGTGGATCTGTTCACACGACTACTAGAGAGAGAAGATATATAGAAGATACAGAAGATATATATATACGGTATATGTTAGTGTTTATTGATTGTTAACAGGACTGTTCTCTCTCTGTTGTCATGAGATAAGGCACAAGAGTATTTTTTCCTCCTTAACACTCTCACTAAATAACGCACACTCGTCCCTTGTGTTTTAAAGTGTAATGATTGATTGCTGAGCCGCAGGTTTGACATTGAGCCCAAAGAACACACAGCAGTAGGTCCTGCCTTCTCTGATATCACCATAATATCTTTGTCTTTGTACACGTATTGCTCCTAGTGTGTGTCTGTGTGTTTGTATTTCTGCATGCATGTCCATCCCACCAGGTGTGTTTAGAAAGGGAGCTTAGAGGCCAGTGTTCTTGCTGTGCCAATAAATCACCCTACTAAAATATTAACATGTTGGATGGTGAGATACGAGAGGGGAGGGGGCACATGAGACCAGCTAATGTAACTGTGAGATAGTTACACTGATGTCACAAGAGCAAGAGCAATACATCCAAAACTATTCTAGTTTGTTTATATATTGTTGAATTGCTGTTTCCTTTGTACAGTGAACACATGGTAGTGTAACACGTTTAGTGTCTGCCTGTCTCACCTGCCTATTTCATTTGCTCCATCAGGCCTCAAAATGGCTCTATGATCCTCTACAACCGTAAAAAGGTGAAGTATAGGAAAGATGGCTACTGCTGGAAGAAGAGGAAAGATGGGAAGACCACCAGAGAGGATCATATGAAGCTGAAAGTCCAGGGAGTAGAGGTAAGAGGCTGTAGGGGGAAAACAAGTCAATGATTGTGTTTGCTGCTGACTATGGTTTTACTGCCAATCTTACCCTTAACTTACTCCCCTTGACTTAGAGGAGATGCATACGTGTAACACAAATGAACACACACATGCGCACACACAGCTGAAACTTCAGGCCAATTTGTGACCTGATAGTGAGTGGTGCCCCTCTTCTTTTCCTTCCCTCCATGCTCTGGTCCCTGTCTCTCTTCCTCTCTCTTTCTGAAGGATAAGTAAGAGTGTGTTTGGCCTGAGGCCAGGAATGATGTCAATGCCTCCTTCAGCAGTACAGAGAGGGGTATCGATCCAGTCTCAAGGCAGCGTCTGTGCGTGTGTGTGTGAGTGTGTGTGTTTGAGTCACATCAGCCAGCTAAGAAATTGATTATTCAGCAGGAATATACCAGGAGGTGAGAGGAGGGAGCATGCATGTGACAGAAACAGAAAGATGAGGTGGAGAGAGTGAAAAAGAGACTGTTAGGATGCACATGTATGTTCACAGGCTGCTCAACGCTTTTGCTTTAAAGATTAATGAGAAATAGGCAAAACAAGGCAAAAAGGCAATCATTGAAATGAAATATTCTTCTGTTATTTACAACTTCACAGTCACTCAGAGATTTACATCTCATGCATTTTTGTGCACTGCAGAGGTAAGCGTACTCCAGCAAACATGCATACAAAAGAAATTGTTTCTCTCCCTGCTATTTGGTCAGTAATTGTTTGTGTCACCCATTCCCACGACCCCTCAAGCAAACAAGTAAGTACTGTGTTTAACATGGGATGGGAAAGAAGGAATTAGGAAAGCAGCAACATGAGCAGAAGGAGAGAAGGAGGATGGGGAGAGGCAGGAAGCATGAGAGAAAAACATAACCCTGGATGAAGAGCCTCCTCATATCGAATGGAAATATATGGAAATGCACTCTGCCTTTGGCAAAACACACTTTAGATAGAGGGCGGGCTACTTCTGAGAAGAGGAAAAATGGTGACAAAATATAAGTGCGTGCAAGAGTGAAAGATTAAAAAAAAAGAGCATCCTTAAAGTGTAAATTACATACTGCATCTTTGCTGAGTATTTGTGTTTGTGGCACTTCGGTCTTTAAAGGAAGACACTTCATATATGTGCAAATGTTTCGTAGCTCTGTCGTTAAGTCTTGATTTTACTGCATATGAAGTGGCAGTGGTGACCTTGATCTAAGGCTTTTCTGTCATCATTTTATCCCTCATCTGTCAAACGCCACAACACAGTTTCTATTAAGGATGGTAACTGAGTCTGAATACATTTTACCTTTAAACAAAATGCTTTAGACTGACCAAAAAAACAACAACTAAAATTAGAATTTCTTTCTGACTTTTTTTTTACCCTGCTTCATTTTTTTTTAAATTAAAGTATTCCATGGATTTAGTTTTTGTTAAGAAGCATGGGCATTGGAATTGCACAAGCAACAAAGTATTCACACTCACATTAAATTTCACAGGCAAATCTGTACATCAACCCTTACACTGTTTTGGGCTTTTTCTTTTCACACAGACATGAACTTATTCCACTGGTTGAAGTCCATGCTGAACGTATTTTTCTTCATTTCATCAACACTGGTGTTACTCTTCTTCCCTAGCACTCACCTCATCTTCTTGTCCATTTTAAATATGTGTTGACGCTGACAACTTTTTATGAATTCCAACTAGTTTATGTGCTTTACTGCAGAGGTGGTGAATTTCACACTCTGTTTTTTGCTGTTATTCTCAACACTGGATTGATGGCATTTTAGAAAAGACATTAGGAAAAAAATCACATACAGCATGTTTGTAATACACTTTCTGCACCTCAGTCAATACAACCTAAGTGGGTATAACCTAAGTTCTCCTCTCCTGTTCTCTCCTCACTGTCCTCTCCTTTCCCTACCCTTTTGCAATTTTTGCCTTGCTTCCTCCCTTTTTCTGTTCACGTTAACCATTGTAATCTCCTCTCCTCTGCTGTCCTATCCTTTCCTCTCTCCAGTGTCTGTATGGCTGCTACGTCCACTCCTCCATCATCCCCACCTTCCATCGTAGATGCTATTGGCTGCTGCAGGTAAGCCAACCGCCCTTTCCCACCTTGCCTGTTCTAACATATTTACATAAGTGCAAATCAATCCATACAAAGCTGGATTTTTTATGATGCTTTATGTAGAGCACAATATTTTGTCATATTGGCCTATTTTTCCTCACATTTCTAGCCGTTGTGGAACCCTCATTTCAACTATGTTAAGTTTTATTTTACACTCATTGCTAAAATGGACTGTTAGAAATTATATTGTATATTAGTTTTACGCCAAGGTTCACCTGTTTGATTTTTCAAAACAAAACACTAAGCTAAACCATAAACCAGCTATAAAAGTCCTCCTTTTCTAAATTAATGAGGCAGACTTAGAGTGCTGAAAATACTATGACAAGATTGGGCGGATAATAAAGCTTTATGTTGTTTGGCTGACTGGAGTGTCCTATAGATGCTGATGGAATTTACTAGATATAAAGGTCTTATACAATGCCATGCCGGGCAGAGCAGTTCAAATATCTCTTTTCCAGAAGTTGAAGGTAACTTCCTAAGAACAGTTTGTTATCTTACCCTGACTCTCAGTACTTGCATCAAGAGCTCAGATGCTGCTCACCATGTGGTCTTTTCAAAGAGAATACCCCGGAGCTATGAATGCCACACATTCCTTGCCCTCGCTAACACACACACACACTTGCACAGGTGTCTCTTGTGTATAGATGCATGTTGCTTTTCATGAAGATGTTGGACTCAGTCTGCTGCTCATGTGAGAGACAAAAGAGAGCAGCAGCTGTGTGCATCACACACACACACATTCGCACAAGCCTCCCACTCTATTGGTCATGCAGGGAGTGTTCACCAGGACCTCATCATTTTCAAATGGTATGTTACATGATGAATCTTGGACATGTCTGTGTACATTCAAACTTCCTCCCTCCTCATCTGGCTGTTCATTTCAAATAAAATATTCAATGCCCATGTCCATTTAAAATGTCGAAATGCACAGACGTTTATGTAGTCATCACTGGAACATCCTCTTTGAGTTGTCTCATGAAATTTACAAGGAAATACAAGCCATCTTTCCAAATTGAAATTTACACCCATCGCTAATATATATTTTTTCATAGCTTGCACTACCAGTTGAAATCCAGCAGTTTTAAATTATAGGGGGAACATTTGACTACTTTATCTGTAATGTGCCATTTTCTGCTCTTTGCACAGATATCAAAACACATCAGTGAATGTGATCATAAATCAGTCCATGAAAGCTGTTGCATTGCACAGTGTGAGGCGGTAGCAGCCCACTGTGATATCCTCTTTTGGAGAGAAAAGTGTTCCACCTCAGCAGGTCCACCCCCTAACCTGAGTCTCTCCACTGAATCTTTCATCACGAGAAAGCTGTCTCTCACACACATACACACGCACGCACACACACAAACTTTCACACACATGTTCGCACAAGAACACTTGTTGAATCATTCATGGAATAGAAATTCCATAGGTCTGTTGGTTGACTGACAGTATAGTGTGAACTATTCTCCCTCTGTTTCTCTCATTCTCTTTCTCTCCATATATATTCTCTATCAAACGCACAAACACACATGTAGACACCGCAGCGTTGGAGAGAGTGATGAGTGTGCTCCATCTGTTAAATCTTTTATGGGCAGGTGAAACAATCTTATCTGACACGCCATGTTTGACCTCCTCCCTGTCCTCCACTTTCTCCTCCACTTTCCTTCTCTGTTTCTCCTCTTACCAAATCCTTTTGTAAATACATTTGTTTTTTTCAACCCTCTTAATGGTGAAAGAGGGTTAAGGAAATAACGGATGTAAGCTGTGTTAAACTAACACTGACTGCATGTTTGCGCTTTGCTTGTTCTTGTGTTGTAGAACCCAGACATTGTGCTAGTGCACTACCTGAATGTACCGGCAGTGGACGATAGCGGGAAGCCATGTGGCCCGGTACTCTGCTCCATCAACACAGATAGGAAGGAGTGGGCCAAGTGGAGCAAAGAGGAGCTCATTGGACAGCTCAAGCCTATGTGTGAGTTGTCTTTTTTTTTTTGCTTGAGCTGTCACATTTCTCCTACTTCAGGCTCTTATGTTCTGGCCTGTACGCTTCTTTCTTCAGGGAATATGAGTCAGTGAAAGATGGGCAACAATGACCCTGTACTTTACAGTTCGTGATTATCTTCCACTTAGTAGTTTTTGTGCTTTTTGTATTTTACTGCACAGCTATTCAGATAGGCATGAAGGATATTTCCCCGATTTTCAAACTTGAAATCATTCATTAGTCTCTAAGCTTAATTAACATGAAACATAGAGATATGAAACAATAAATTAGGCAGGTTTATGTAACATTTATTTAGTACATGCAGCTTGGTCCATACCCCCATCTACAGCCACCCCGTATAGGTCTTGAAAAAAGAATGCATGGATGGTTTGCCTTAACTTTTCACTTAGAAATTTCTCAAATAAAATACTGCACTTTTTACTTTGTGATTCATATACTGTTCAGTTTTCAAATGAGTCTTTTTTTACACAAACGTGATGTTAAAGCATCAATTAAATCAGCCAACTGTTTATAGGAGTGTAGCTGAAACGATTAGACAATTAGCTGACTGACAGAAAATTAATTGGCAACTATTTTGTTAATCGTTGAAGTTGTTCATCATGCAAAAACATTTAATGATTACAGCTTCACAGATGTTAAGACGTGCTACTTTAACTTTTCATGGCTTCAGCCATTCTAATTCATTTTAGATCACTTTTAAATTTGGACTGTCGGTTTGACGATTGTGAAGGAGCCCCTTTGGAGTGTAGATAACTCTGACTAACTGTGTGTAACTAATGGCAAATGCTGTGTATTTTTAGCATATTTTCCGACTGGAAACATTGTTGTGGATTGTTTTAATGAGGACCAAATTAATCAACTGATTATTCTTCAGTGAGAAATGAATGAAATACTGTGATATAATGAAATACTTATAACAATTTTACAATATAACAATAACTATATTATACTTGCATAAAAGTTTCTGTGTTAAATAGAGGTATAGAGTGACGCTAAAATGATTTCTATCAATTTTTTTATCACTTTTTTTAGAAAGAAAATTATATATGGGTAATCAAACCTGGACATCTCTCCATGTCTAAACAAATCAACAAGATATAAGAACATTTTTCAAAATTGTGTTTTTAAGTCCACAACAAACAAAATCTTTGTTCCATACACATCCTGCTCAGTCAGGCCTTCCCCACATTTCCTGGTGCTGATGGTTCCAAACGTCAGCACCATGCTACCACCTAGAGGCGGAAACTAACTCCAACCATGAAATGGAGAAATTCAATGAAGGAAGACAGAAGAGCCTGAAATATCCTGCATGTATTATTCATAAATCAGAATCACTGAGTACAATCAAGGGCACACATGCTTATGTAATTTCACCAATCTTTTTTTATTTAGTCTAGAAGGGCAGATATGGACATTTACCAAAAATGAAGTAGCCTATTTTACCAAAGTACCACTTAGTTTCTCATTCACTCCACCACATGGGCTATTTTTTTTTGTCGTTTTCCCTGGTACTTATATCTTTATTAGTGACTTCATCCCACTTTTGTTGTGGGGAGGGGTTATCAGTATATGTTCAAATAAACTAAAAGTATTCAACTAAATTGAAAGAAAATTAAATAAAGGAAATGACCTAGTAAGTGGAAGTCAATATACCACACAATAAGCATATTTTTGCTATTTTTTCTTTAAGTGTATATTACCTGATTAACTTATTTTACTGCATATTGTTAACACTAGAGGGTGCTATTATAAGCTGTCAAATGTGGGAGGCAATTTCATAACACTAATCAAATTAACCAGAGAAAAAAGAAAGGGCTCGACATGCTGCAAGTTTGCACTGACTGAACAGATGCCCTTTGTTTTGATGTCTATTCCATCAGGTGCTGGGAGCAGCCTGCATCAGAAATGTTCCAGTGTCAAGCAGCGCATCATCTCATCCAAGCAGGAGTCAGGAGCAGCAGCAGGAGGGGGGACAACAGTTGCTACCAGCGTAGCAACAGGCCAGAGAGCTGAGGAAGCAGATGGCACAGAGGTCCAGAACAGTGATGTGTCAGAGGGCCAGACAGAGCCCGGTCCTGGTGGAGGCAGGAGCAGAGCGGGCGGAGGGGAAAGGAGGAACGGCCGGATCACCAAGCCTTCCTTACTACCACAGAGCAGCATGGAGGTGTCTTCCTCTACCTCTACCAACCAGGTGGAGGTACCTGACACCACCCAGAGCTCCCCATTGTCAATAACCAGTGACATGGCTGACAGCCCTGCTATTGCCATCGGGGCTGGCTTATCACAGAGCACTGCTGTGTTTATGTCCGAGGTCACCACTCTGACTGGGGACTCCGTCTACTCCGCTGGCCACACCCACCTGCTGGCATCCACCCATGAGAGCACTGCCACTGGTATTTTGTTAGCTGTTGCCCCTGACAACCAGAGGTTTGCATCGTTTCCTGGAGGGGTGGGCGTAGGAGAGGGGGGAGAGTTGGTTCTGTCCAGCTCTCTGGACTCTGCTGGAGGGGTGAGCCTTCCGGAAACCGCTATGACCTTTGACCCTGATTGTTTCCTCAACAATCCCAAGCAGGGCCAGACATATGGAGGAGGTGGAGGCAAGAGTGAAGGCTGCAATGGTGATGATGGGGGGCTCCACTGTTCATCTAATGGCTTTGTGTATAATCCAACACTTGTCAACAATATCAAGACAGAAGCTACAACACTGGAGCAGCCTCTGGCCACCCAGAGCAGCTACGTTGGAGAAGGAACTGGCCTCAGCCCCAGCACCACCCTGGAACAGATGGATTTCAGTGCCGTCATGTCATCAGCCTGCGTCCAAAGTCTGACCCAGCCCACACACCACACTTCCCCAAGCCTTTTCCTCCAGGCCTCCCCTCAGACAAGCCAGGCTTCACAGCTGCAGACAAATGGCACGAAGGCAACCCAGGAATCTGGTGAGTCTCAGGCCTATATGGGCCTGTCTCCGGTGCCAACCGAGTCTCCAGTCACCAATGGAGACCCACATACACACCTCCACAAAGCCAGCACAGACCAACAGGCCATGTGTGCAAGGAATGGGCAGGCAGCAACCGGGGGCACTTTCCCCTTAACAACAAAGGATACTTCTGTCGACCAGCAGGGCAGCAGAGGCCATCAAGAGGTTGGAGCTTTGGACAAGCCCACAAAGAATGGGGGAGAGTTACTACTCAAGGCCGGAGATCCTCATGAGGCCTATCCGAGTGTTGAAACCAAACATTATCTCCAGCCCACAAATGACACTGGAGGTGGGGAGGAGGGTGGAGGAGGTGGAGGCGGTGGGCAAAATGAGATTCTGTGTAACGGTGTAAGCTTGTCAGGGGCTACCAACAATTCGGTGGGGGCCAGTCCTCAGTCAATAGCTGCGGGCGCAAACATTGACGGGGCCCTCTACAACGCCTCACTCCCTCAGCAAGGTGGAGGGGTGTCAGCCACGAGTGCCGGGGCCGGGGCAGCAATCAGCCTGGAAGGATTCGAGGCGTCTTTTGGGAGCCAGTTCTCTGATCTCATCAATGATTTCATCTCAGTTGAGGGCTCTGGGGGTGGGGTGGGTGCAGCGGTCTCAGGGGTTCTGATGCCCCAGGAAGGGGCAGCAGGAGAGGAGCCGGGTGCAGGAGCTGGCCATCTGCAGGCTGCTGAGGTGGAACAAGGAGCGCTGGGACTGCTGCAGGAGACTGGGAGGCTGTTTGGTGTGACAGACTACTCCCCAGAGTGGTCTTATCCAGAGGTTAGTAAACTCAACTCCATCATTCATTACTGTTCCCCACAGTGAAATTAGTCCTCACCCTTCATGATTGATAGTATGTGGTCATTAGGGCGGCCAAATATTTCAGACTCAGCTGATTGGGTTTTAATGAAATTTCAATATTTCTCTGATTCCCTGGGGTGGCCTAATTAACTTACCCTTGTTCCACTCCTAAATGCTCAGACAGCAATTTTGTCATTGAATTATGATGAAACCAGAGGGAACTTTGCACGTAACTACTATAAAAAACAGCATCATATATTAGTCGGATTACATTAGCTAATCTTCCAAGTCCAGAAGCTTTCTACCAGCATAACAAGTATTAGATCCATTTTATTTTAAGCAAACATTTTGTTAAATCATTTCTCTTTCTTCTAGCTTAAAAACACATCTAACTCTTAGAAAATCAGGGTTACATCTAATAACTCAATGACTTTGTCTGTCTGAGCAGAAAATGCCTTATTTTTGATATTCTTATAAGACACTGGACCTCACCAATATCAGTTTGAGGAAAAAATCTTAATATGTTGGGATGGAGCAACGTAGCTGTCTTTATGATTAAGACAGTATGTACTGTATGTTGTGACGCAGATGAAATTTTGAAATAAAAAAGGTCAAAAGATTCTTTTTGAATTCACACACATACTTGCGTCTGACTGCAATCGCTTATTCATCAAACCTACAGCTAATCTTGTTGTGAGTCTGCGGCATTGTTGTATGATTTGTCTTGTTCTCAGACTTTATCTCTTTGGCAGCTATTATTGGCTATCAGGAAAATATGTTTTATTTTCTTTGTTTTTCTCGTTTTCCGCAGGGTGGAGTGAAGGTGTTGATTACAGGTCCGTGGCTGGAGTCGAGCAGCGAGTACAGCTGCCTCTTTGACCACATCAGTGTCCCTGCTGCCCTCATCCAGCCTGGGGTGCTGCGCTGCTACTGCCCAGGTAACACAAACATACGTCACACACATTTCTACTCACACTGCCAACATGATGCAATTTCTCTGAAGTTTCTCTTAAAAAAACTGCTGAACTATTACTACTACATCTGCACATCAATATCAGGAGAATTTTATATGAGACTGTGAGAAGACTAACAAACAGAACATTGTGTGATGGGACACTATTCATGAGGAACACAATGCACTTCCCTCTTCATAAAATATTTTTAAAGATTTCACAAAGGGATAGCAAAGGGAAAATAAGGCCTGTTCTGTTCTGGTGGAAGCTTCCAGAAAAATCAAGATATTGACAGTGTGATAAGTGGGAAGATTGTTTTCTGAATGTTCTTTGACTTTTGTCTTGAAAAGATGAATACCCTACATGCATCTGCTCATTACGCTGAACCTGTCATGTATTTTTCTCCTGGTATCCCCTTTTTTCCAGCCCATGACACAGGACTGGTGATGCTGCAGGTGGCCATGGGTGGTCAAGTCATCTCTTCTTCTGTGGTGTTTGAGTATAAGGCACGTGACCTTCCTGCCCTGCCTTCCTCTCAGCACGACTGGCTGTCCCTGGATGGTAAGAGTCATCATTTGCGCTTTGACAGGATAACAGTGTTTGGAAATGCTCATCATTAGCCCCTTTAACATTTTCACTCTGCTCTGTTAGTTTAAGTGTACTCAATGTCACCAATCATTATTATGTATGCCCTAGCAGACACATTTAGGTCACAAATCCCAAGTCTGAACTGCCAGCATTCATATTAACAGATGGCCAGGCATATTTAATGCTGAATGCTGATAATGCTGATTTGTCTTATGATGTGCTTTTAGGAGCAATCTGACAGATTGAGTTATTGAATAGTGCTAAGGGTGGTTTCTTTGAGCTGTTGCTCTGGCAATCTTGAAACCATGCTTTTCTAGGTATAGTACCCCAGTATTTATTTTGCAACAACAAAACCCAATAAAGAAAGTGCTTTGCCTCACTTTAGTCTGATTTAAGTGGTTCTGCTGCTTCCTCTTTCTGCGTTGCACACATGTAGACTGTTTGGATGTTACAATTAGAAAACTTTGTAAAGAGTTCACAGCAATAATACTAATACATTTGTGCGATACATCTTTTGAGCCAATAAAAGTCCTTTGAGAATCTACATATTCACATCAGTTAAATGTGTAGCAGTAAATTGTTTTAACTGTTTCTAAATCCAAACAGAGCATCCCTTAATGGGCACAGATGAAGTGATATGACAACACAACATGCTGTAGAAAGGAAAATCTGTCATGCCCTAATTCTTACTTTAAGCACAAGGTACATGAGAGATGAAAATCTAAAGTGTATAGTGTTCATGCTCTTCACCGTTGTCTTGGGTAAAAGTGATTGCATGGATGAAGCAGTGAGGGGCACTGATTTTCAGTCTCATGTCATTTACTACTTAATACTAAATAGGATAAACCATAAACATGCAAACACTTGAACATACCCAGCCCTGAAATGACTGAGTAGAAATGTTTTCTGTAACTGTAGCAGAAACTGTTGATATGTACTGCTTTGTTCTGTTTTTTATTCTCATTTTGACTTCATTAACAGATACTGCTTAGTGTCATGTAAAGACCAACGGTGTTAGTCATGCAATGCTTCTTCCGTTGTTGAACACGATTGTCACTTTTTTATCTCCCTATACATTCTAAAAGAACACTGTGCAGTTTAGGGGTTTTCTTTTTTCCCCCAGATAGGTTAGAATTCAGGATCAGATTCTGAGTGAAACCTTATTTCTGTGAGAGCTAATGAGGTTATGTTAGTGGGATCAAACATAAAAGAGCATTGAAGATGCTGATTAAAAGTCCTCCAGTCGGTACGTGGGGCTGGCTGCAGATGTTTGCGCCGTACTGCACGGGTCAGCCCTTTATGTGTGAACACATCTGAGGAACCGCATGGGTCTCGGTGGTGAGGCATGTCCTAGGTTACCCTGTGTTCGCCCCCGTCTATGTGTTGCGCAATGCGGCAATGCGGCGTTCAGTCACAGCAGGCTGGCTGTTTGCCGGAATGAAGGGCAAGGACATGGAAGGCTCGCTCCATTTGACATTAGAAATGTTGGTCACCAATGACATCGGGCTGCGCAGCCTCGTGGAATATATATATATATATATATATATATATTATACCAAAAGGCTGTTTATGAAGATGTGTATGCTTCCAGGATGCCCGTTTCCCCTAAATTCCTTTGTTTGGCCTCAAATGTGAGAGCCGAAGCTCTGTGTTGGCAAAAATAGATAGAATAGATAAATATGCTATATGTGAGTCTATTTTCCTACCGGTCGTTTACAACCCCCTGTGGTATACAACAAAGCCAAATGCCATCGTGCCATTTGAGCGTGTGTGTGCTGTCTGGTCCACCGATGACGACCGAGCCTCCCGCAGCTCGACGCGTGGCGGGCGGATTTGAAGCGCTGCCCCCCCTCACAACGTGGAGAGAGGCTGCTCCCCGTCCCCCCCGCCCTCCCGCTCTTATTTGTGTTTTGTACGGTCGGAGTAGCGATCTGTGCGTCGCACACCTCAAACTAACGGAGGTTGAGCAGAAGCGGGAACGAGAACAAAGAGGGAAGCGCACAGACAGACTGGCCGTTTTTGGGTTCGTAGCATATTTGCTTTTAAACGGATTTTAACATAAACGCGTGCATTTCTTAGAGTACAGGTGTGTGCTAAGTTTCCTTTTTTTTAATGATCATCTTGATGGGCATACATGTGGCTCGTGGTGGGTTCAAATGTGTGGCTGATGAGACTGAGCTGCTTTTGGCATTCTAAGTTTTTGTCAAAAATATTTGGAGGTACATGTGGTGAGATGGGGTGAGACTTCGTTTCAGACAAAGAGACGGAAATGCCACAAGTCATCAGGTTGTTTGCACGCTGGATGATTGAATTGAATCACACAGTGGAGCCTGTTTTTGTTGCAGATGTGCTCATGGACTTTTTTGATTTGTTAAGTTTCAGCACCACTAGCTGTGGACAGTTCCACTGAGCCCTCTGACAACAGTAAAGGGGATAAGGGGCTCCTGCAGGGGCCCACAGTGTGAACAGTCAGATGCAGGATTACACCCAGAAGCCCACCCTAAGCTTAACCCACTATTAGGACGTTTATGTTCGACTTGAAGTTTGTATCTACTTTTGTCTGTTATAATCTGAATATAACTTTTCTTTACCATTTAAAAACTACTGATCTTAGCATTATTTGTCATTAGTTTAATGGTTAATTGAGCCAATACTTTAAGGCATTTAGGTCAACCAAATTTGAGTTTTGTTTTGTTTTTTGTTTTGTTTTTTTTGGTATTTTTTTAACCTCAAGCCTGATTTTGGATTCATCACTGATTATCCTGTCTCACCGCAAGAGTCCAGTGCAGGCAAATCCACAGGTAGAATTATGTTTGAGGAACTTTCAACTTTTATTTTAACAGGCCATGGCACAGTGGGAATTACTGAGCATGTTCACTGATCAGCTTTATTGTGTTTGGAAACTATGAACATATTCATTGACAGGAAAACACTAGGGGAAAAAAGATGTGAAAGAGGTGTGTTTACTACTGTGTTACAACACCCTTCCTTTTAAAAACATGTTTTTATTTTTCTGGAAGCTTAAGATACTAACTGTTGCAGTTTTGTAAAAAGGAAACGCGTGTCCACTTTTTTGTGCTATTTCAATTTGGAGCCAAAACAACCTTCAGATCTGGATGTTTTCCACGCAAATCATTACTACAGTTCAATCTTCCGTTGCCAATGGTCCACTTCACTGCCAAGTTGTATAAAAAATCAGCGTGGTGGTTTTTATGACTTACTGAGGCCTTACAGCAGACAAGGATGAACCCATTCCCATCACCTGTAGCCTCACCACAAATGTTTGCAAAATGTTTGTGCCACTAAAATGTACACTTAATTTTCTGTGAATGTGAGTATACTTATGCATCTCTATTTTCATGGATGCGTGGTAGAGTTTGATTTTAAGAGTGGGAGCTTTCATGCCCCCTGCTATTAAAATGTTGGAATATTTAGCTGTGAGGCCAGGAGAGATGCCTTTGTGCAGCTCAAATAGCTCCACCTTCTCTGTTGAGTTTTTGTGCTGCAGACAGCAGAAAAAAATTGAGTGAAATGAAATGAGAGGAAAACAGAAAATTGAGTAAGATAGCAGCAGGTGGGATGACATAATGTGCACTGCAGCAAAACTGCAGCAGCACTAAAACAAGGGGACACAATTACACACCCAGGCTATGGGGATAAACTACTGTTGGACTGAATATTTACTCACTCACCTGCCAACTTATTTACTCACTCGCATGACAACCTATTGTGTGTTTACCAGATTCCCCTAATCATTCATGGGATTTATTGATTTTCTGCTCTGATTTATACATCAGTATTGAGCCCTTAAGATGAGCCCTTCTGTCAATGCGTCTCTTAACTGAATGTCCCAAAGAATGATTCTTATTTACTCTAAAAAAATAAGAATAAAACAGCCAGTGGAAATAACTTAACACTTTTCATATGCATTTCTGTAGATACCCAGTTCAGGATGTCCATCTTGGAACGTTTGGAGCAGATGGAGCAGAGAATGGCTGAAATAACCAATCAGAGCCCCAGCTCAGAAGCCATGGCAACCAAGGGCGGAGGAGTGGAGGGGGGAGGAGCCACTGATCAGCAGACTCAAGTAAAGCAGTGATTCTATTTGGGAGAGAATTCTCCTCATCTAGCTATGTTAAAGTGAGACAAACACACAGAAACAAATGGAACTGAAAGAAGTCAAAGAAAGTCTTTAAAACTGAGTTTATTCAATTGGGACTCAATTTGAAGGTTTCCTTTACTACATGTTCAATTTCTGAGACTTTAACACTAATCTACTTTATAGGAAAATAATCTAACAACATCCTGTACAGTTTAATGAAGTTTTACTCTGAAATGAACAGAATGGTGTATTAACTATTTTTAGACATCCGTGGCCTTAATAATCCAAAACAACTGGTTATAAAAGAGCAGGTTTATACAAGCAAACAGGAATTTCACAAGGTCTGGGGTAATGTTGAGGACTTGACTTTTCTAAGGAAACAGAAACATTACTACCATAATGATCAACATTTTTGGTCAATTAAAAACATTATTTTATTATCAAATACTGGGAGGACATTCTTTGAAATTCACATTTTTATTCTACTTTATCTTTTTTCTAGATGTCTCCTGATCAGGGTACCTTTGAGGGTCGGGTGGTGGTGGTGTGTGAAAAGATGATGTCTCAGCCGTGTTGGGCTTCTTCTAATCAACTCATCCATAATAAGAACTCTAGAGGAATGACCTTGTTGCATCTGGCTGCAGCTCAGGGCTATGCAGGGCTCATCCAGACACTCATTCGATGGCGGTGAGTAGCACAGAATTAAGCACTCCATTATGAGAGCACAGACCAAGCCAGTACCTTTTACATTTGTTGTTTGGCTCTGCAGAACAAAGCACGCTGACAGCATTGATCTCGAGCTAGAAGTGGATCCTCTCAATGTTGACCACTTCTCCTGCACCCCATTGGTGAGAAATCAATATACATCTTATAATATATCAGTGTGTGCTTCTATTTGAACTTCTGTGGGTTATGTTTGTATTGTTTTATACTCTCCAGATGTGGGCATGCGCTCTGGGCCATACTGAGGCAGCCTTGGTGCTTTACCAGTGGGACCCAAGAGCTCTAGCCATTCCTGATTCACTGGGACGACTGCCGCTGAACATTGCCCGATCACGGGGCCACACTCGATTGGCTGAGCTCTTAGAACAGCTACAACAGAGTCCTCAAACTCAGGGCCAGCCTCCAGATTCTTGGATTGACAGGTGGAGGGGAACGTCACAGACAAGTGGAATAAGCAAAAGCTCCAGCCCTAATCCAAACTCAGGTGCTAAATACATAATATCTTGCACCAAATTAAAATGTTTTGCTACATATTAAAGGACTAACTCATGAAAAGACAAAAAAAAAATAGGTCATTTACCCTAGCTGGTGATAACAAAACTGGTGATTGGAATTTCTAATGAATATATTATTATTTATTATCTAATTTTGTATCATCATATTATAGCTATGTACTACTGCTTGTCTTGTTAATGTTAGAAAATGTTATTGTGGTTATAGTCACATGTATTATTAACTCAGGAATCATTGTGCTACAGGTTACTTCAACGTTTATACAGGACGAGGAAAGCAAATGACACATAACCCTATTAAATCTTGTGAAGACTTTTCTTAGAACAAAAAACAATGACAATATGTTATACTGGTAGCTTTAAAGGTTATGGCAGCCTAACGTTTTGGCTCAGAGCAGTTTTTGCTGAGCCAACTTCACTGTTTGATTTTTCAGTTACAAATAGCATTTAATTAACAGGCATAAGTGGCATCAAGATCTGCATATAACTCTGGGCAAGATGGCAAATTAGCCGATTTCCCAAATGAGTCATTGTTCATTTGAAAATTCTTTTTGGAAAATTAACAGTGAGGAGTAACGTTATCGTCTGTGTGCTGATGTAGCCATAAGTGTATGCATGGGGTATGTCGTATATAAATCATGTGTGGTTATTATTATAAGTTCTTATCTTTGCTTCTTCAGAGCTCAGGAGAACCAGAGCAGAGAGTCAACCAGACAACCAGAACCAGAGCTGGAGCCAAACTGGACAAAGACCCTTGCAGGGAACCCCAGGAGAGCAAGGAGGTCCACCCCCAACGAAGAGACTCAAACCCAGCCCTGAGAGCCAGCTACAGCTCACTAACTCAACCCCTGGCATCAACTCCCTCCTCAACTCTTCTCCGAGTCCTAATCCTCAATGTTCTCCCCTCGCTGAGACCCTACAAACTAGATCTTCTAACCTGAGCTGTCAGAATGCACCTCTCTCCAGCCTTGGCTGGCCTCAGTTCCCCAGTGCCCCATTCTCCCACCTGCAGGCCAGGATTGGGGGTTCTGGAGGGGGCACCAGGTGGAACCTGAGACAGACTCTTGGGCAACGTAGCCTTGCCAGGCGGATCCTTGGAAAAGAACGATTGGCCATCCACCTGCGTCAGAGAGTGCTGTCACACAGGGGGGAGGAGACAGAGTTGCTGACCTATCAGGATAATGTAGATGACCTGCAGGTATGGAGAGCCATTTGATCTTTTTATATACTGGTTCTATATCTTATACGTATTTTTAGTACTTTCAGTGAGCGTATTTTTCAGTTTCAAAGAAACTGAGAGCTGATTCTTCACATTTCTTTTTTAGGTGGACATTACTATGTTAGCAGATCACATCATGGATGCTTCAGCTGGTAGGCTGAAGCAGACCATGGACACTGAAAGAGATTCTGGGAAGGTGGGGATCAGCAGTGACGTAAGGTTATTGTCTGGGTACCTTGAAGAAGTAGAAAGGTGTGTAAAAGGATGTTGAATGACACTGTGTACAGCACTTTATTTTTCATTACATATAAATACCTGAAATCATTTTGTGTTTCTGTGTTTGCTTTGGTTTCTGTCTTCTCCAGGTTTCTAAAATCCAAACCCCAGACTCCTAGCCCCAAACCAAAATCACTCTCAGGGCTGGAGGATCAGCAGAGTCCTCATGCTAACCAAGCCCCGTCCTCCCCTTTTGCGTGGAGCTCCTTCCTCTGTGCAGCTATGAAAGAGGAGAGGTTGAAAGCTAACTCCTCCTGTCTAGCCATGACTGAAGCAGAGCAAAGAGAGCTGTATGAAACCATCAGGCATGCTCTGCACTCTCTCAGAAAACACAAGGCAAGTGGGACTCCAAGCTAAAATTATTTAAACAAAAAGGGATAGGATTTTGTTGCAGTGTGAACTGAATTCAAGCAGTGGACCATCTTTTTCTTCCTGGTGCTTTCTTGCACGATGCACACATTGGTGTTTCCTGTGACTGTATCACATCTGTGAGTGATTCAACATTCTCCTGCTGTCATCCTCCCCAGGGTCCCATTCAGGAACAACACAAAATTGCAACAGTGATTCAACGCTGCTATAAAAAATACAAGCAGGTAAGATCAACATACGGTAACTGTCTGATGTGTTTGGCTTTGTTTGTCATGTACTATATTTAAATTCATCTTTTGGTTACGGCTGTATGATCACACTGATAGCGTTGTATATAAATGACTCAGGATATGAGATTATGGTAACTACATTTTAAGGATTCAAAACTTAAAAAGGTGTATTTCTTTTGTAGAAACGGGCTTGACAATGCTGTTGTCCTCTCTTTTAGTATGCACTTTATAAGAGGATGACCTTAGCAGCCATCCTGATCCAGAGTCGTTTCCGAAGTTTCCACGAACAAAGGAAGTTCCAGCAGAGTCGCAGAGCAGCGGTCCTCATCCAGCAATACTACCGCTCCTACAGGCACTCCCTCAGGTATCCCACACACGAGAACACAGACGCAGGGTTTTTGTATGCCAAACAAGTATCTTATACCTGCATCTCCTCTTACAGCAGCCTCCTAACTAAAAAACAGAACCAGGCTGCTCGCAAGATCCTGAGGTTCCTGCTCCGCTGCCGTCACAGGTGAGGCACAAACACTCCTGTAACCTCATCTACACACACTGCAAACTCAGGCAAACTCTTATACCCATACACACGCACACCAGCACAGAGTGCAGAGGTGCTAATAGTTGGTGTTGTTTTGCCGTCCCTGTGAAGCCCCTTGATGGACCATAGGCCTCTGAAACAGGTGAGCCCTATCCTGCCTATCCTGCCCCCTCTCTCCCAGAGGCTGGTGCCTGTTTGCATGTCAGCTGAGGGAGGGGGAGAGGAGTATCCTGGATTACTATGCTTTCCTCCTGCTCGCTGGCTCGCTTGCTCTTTTCTTTACTCCCTATCTCTCTTTTTCTCCCTCTCAGGACTGCAAAATGATATCAGTGCATGACTGACAGACAGTAAAGCAATTTTTGCATATGGTTTTCTTAAGGGGCATGTTGTTTTGTTATCACTGAGAGAGTTTGGGTGTTGCTTGGCCTGCCATTTTTATTTTGTATGCATTGATGTGTGGGGAAGAGGACATGATGTGTGTGTGTATGCGATGAATGGACGTTTGATGGATAACTCTTGCATTTGCACTCAGTTTGGTTTTAGGATTTGAAAAATCACTAAGCGATACGCTAACATTCATAGCGCACAGTTTTCTCCCTGACTCTGTCTCCATGTTTTTGGTCTTCCTCAGGGCCAGAGAGCAGAGAAAGGCCAGGGGTCCTGAGAGCCCACTGCCAGGCCCTGCACACGGCACCCTCAGCCTGTGAGCAAACTATTAAATCCCCCCCCTTCCATCTTTTACTCTCCTACACTCTCGCCAAACTCGCTCTTTTTTCCATTTCCAAGTCCTTCCTCAAGCCCTCTCATTTACTCCTCCCTTTTCCCACCCTCCCTACCCTCTTCTCTCAAGAGGGGAAATACTCTCCCCAGACAGACTGAGGACAGGATAGGTGTCCATCATGGCAGCTCAGACAGACAGACTGCTGGGCAGAGCCCAGGGACCTGGCTCTGCCCACAGCACTGATCCTCCTCCACAGTTTCACTGGGAGGCCATCACATTAACCTCATGGCATTCTTTGCACTCTTCATGGGTATGTTTCTTTGCAAGAGCAAGTGGACAAGTCAGACCAGAGAAAGAGAGGAAGTGCCGGCAGATGGCATCCCGCTGTTCAAGCCAACAGCTGGATGTGCTGGAAAGCTCCAGTGAAGAACAGCTGACTCAAGAAAAAGGCAACTTTGACATGCAGAAAATACACAAAACCTCTTGTGTTTTGTATCCAAACAGAAATCCATGAAAGAATAAGAAAACACAAACCAAAAAACTCACCTCTATGTTGCATTTGCATGCAAGATTTTTCGCTTATTCCTCCTCTCCATCATCCTGAGCTACAGTGGCAAATCATTCTGCTGATGAAGTGTTTCACGAGACCATCAACCACTCACAGGCTTACAAACCTATTGAACTGTCACCCAATCAAAAGGGGAGGAACTGCACTTGAATGTAAGGGGGCATTGTTAGATAAAGGGAAGTGGTTTGAATAACGATGTCTTAATTTGTTACATGGACTTTGTAAGGAGTCGTTCTTAGAGGCAGCATTTTGCTCGCCTGACGTGGTGTGTCAGTGTTTGTTCAATTCAATGCATGTGTTTGAGCTATGAGCTCCTGCATGCTTGCCAAACTGCTTTAGTGTTGTTTCTTTTTGTATTTCTATGTGTAATTGTGTCTCACTTATGTCTCCATTAACTTATCCTTGCCCTGTGTAATGTGAACTGTGTAAGGACAAATTACTTATTTTGGGTGCTTTTTTTAAAAAAAAATTATTTATTTAAGGGTCTAATTATTTCTTTAACTGGCTCAAGAATGGTTTAGCTTGAGACTGGTTTCCACCCCGTGTGATAAAAATATGACATGTTCCAATGGTTAAATGTCTCTGTTAGTTTGTTCTGCGTGAACCTCTAAATCCTAACTGTGGTTTTGAGGAGAGAGTCACATACCATTGCCTTGACTTCTTCTTGACTCTGAGAGGTCTCTATGCTTGCTCTGTACAAGACATGGGTCCTATACCTGCCCCTATTCAGGGCATTGGTCCCCATATTAGCCCATATGGGCGATCAAATCCATATTTTGGACTATTGCATATTTCTGTATATAAACTGACGAGGTAAGGGGATACGAGGACCCTGAAACTTTTTCATAAGAGGACTGTATTTAAGATTATAAATTATTTTACTCCCATAATGAAAACTTTAGACAGAGACCTGGGTACACAGGACGGCTGTATTGCTTGTAAATAATGTAGATACAAACGGAGCAATGTGCATGAGATTTAAGACCAAGAAACAGCAAAAAGAACATGTTAGTGGCTATGGACTGTGAGAGGATTTTAACTGCTTAATTTTAAGACTATCCAGTATAAATGTTACTGAAAAGAACATTTTGTTAAAGCATGCAACTGAAAAAAAAAACTAATGTTAGAATAATAAGTGGGAAAACAAAGTTAGCTGAAACTGATCTTTCAGACAAAAACATTTACACTTTGTGCTTTTCTTTCTTGGCTAGCAAAAATTAAACCCTTTTTGCCAGTAGTGCCAATTATTATGAATGCTATTTTGCCTAACAATACAGTATGTTATGTGGGGGAAACCATTACCCAAAAGATATCAGTGAGATTCACAGAGGCAGCACACACATTGACATTAAACAGTAGATGAGATCTAGTACTAGTTCAGCCATAGGCCTACAGAAACTGAAGTTTGTCAAGGGCAGACTTTTTTTATGTAGACAATGATGCAATGATGAAATTGAATTTCAGTGGTGACAATGACAAAGATGTTTAAATGTGAATGCAATGACTGATGACCCAAAAAAGATAACTGGAAGAAGTCCATCTTTACTAGTTGTGCTGCATCAACATACCAGCTTTTCTCAAAACCATCCAACACCCACAGTGGATCCAGCCTGGCCTCCAGTTCCCATGTTCTATCAGAATGTCTCTTACCCACGCTGTACATTTCATTTGACTTTTTTTATTTGATTTGAAAATGTTCTCCCCATTGTGACTGCCATAATTATAAAACATGTATCTTAGACTTCTGGAAAACTCTGTTTAGAAAGTGCCTGCTCAACAACAGGGAACAATTATCAGGAAAAAATCTGTTTTAGGTCCTCCAAAAAGTTCCCATGTACCCATTTACTTTCCCAAATTGCGTGTTAGTAATTGACTTGAAAGTGTTGAAACTTGATCTGATTCTTATTTGTCTGGAATGAATGGACACTCATGGGCAGATTGATGCTAGGTATTGTTTCATGGAAGTAAAGATCACGGTGTCACTATATGTTCCACCTCTGTCTATATTTTAGCAGTATTAGACTAAGGAAACAGCTACTGCTTTTGTGTGTGAGAGGCACTATAACAAGTTGGGAGGACATGAGTTGTTTCTTTTCTCTCTCTCTAATTTTGTCTGCTATTTTACAATTATTCCATTTCTGGTTAAATCACATAGTAAATTAAACAATAGCTGGGCAGTTTTTGGCAGATTGAACGGGTTTCGCAAACATTTAACTCTATCTTTATCTTTTTCTGTCTCTCCCATTATCACAGAACCACGTACAAACACGGCCAAAACACAAAAAAATACATCCTAGCTTACACCCATACGCACACAAATTGGCCACACTCGTTCTCTCGTGTGCTTAAGTCTTTGGGAACAATGAAAGCTCTCCCTTAGATTTTACTCAGGGTTGAACAACAGGGAGATGATATGTGGAGTGTAATGACTGCTGGAACGGAGCTTTACTACAGCGGGTCACAGTGTACATTCAGATGTACATATGGATATGGACAAAGTTAGGGACACTCCAGTTGACTATTCATTATTCAGTACCAATCATCAGTCATCTTACGTTTGACCCAGTCTTGTATTTCAACCTTGGATCAGTTTTCTACAGGATCAAATTTAAACACCTTATTTTATAGACAGCATCTTGGGAAAAAAAATAGTCAAAGTAAGTGATAGCTAAATATATTTATACAATTGCTCTTTTCTTGAATATATAAAAAATTCTTACTATGGGCAATTTTTAAATAATTCAAAAATAGAGAATGGGCCTCTATCACTTTAAAAGCTTGAAATATTCAAAGAGATCAACTGGATCATTGTGTCCCACTTGTTTTTAGACTATTCATCAAATTGAGAGACAGCCATGGTAGAGACAAAGCTATCAGTATCATTCAGACAACACAACTTAAGCCTCTTCTTAAACTGCCCCTCCTCTAACATCAGCACAGCTACCGACAGGTTCTTTGGGCTCCTTTACATATCATGTAGATGCACACAAAGTCACACACACCAACAAAATGCCTGCGCTCACCGAATTCCACAATAACACATCAAATTCTACCGCATACTGCAGACAAATCCATCAGTGTTTTCATGTTTCAGAGAGGATGGTGTCAGTTAAAAGTAGAGTATGTAGTGTAGAAAAGGTCAACCAAAAGAGAAAAAAATAAACAAATGTTGACTTAGTAGACAGATAGACATATACAGGGATGGATTTTGTTCTCAAAAGTCCACCTAAAAACGAATGGTATAACCTTTTGGGCCTTGTTTAAAGAGGGCGTGGCCAAACACGACATTGCATGCTACAATGGTAGACCCTTATAGATAATCTATGGCTAGACCTCTCCTTGCCTTCCTCCTCTTTCAACCCGTCTTCCCTTTTCTCTCTCATCTCCTGCTGTATTCCCACCCTGCCTGCTGTTGTGTTCTCCATGCCTATCTCAGTCTCTCATCCCTCTTTTTTTTGTAGCCTAGTTTCTGATTCTTTTTTGTTTGTTTTACAAACATGCATGCACAAGCATCACTAACTTGTTGATGTTTTTAAAAGAATATTTTGTTGCTGAGGCCATGCAAAGTGTTTTGAATATTGCCCTTATATGTGGAATATGTCTTCTGAATGCTTTACATAATTTCTGCTGTAAAATGAAATCAGAATAAAAAGAAAATTTGCACTTTAACTTATTTCTTGCCTGATAGTCTTGACTTTGTGGGTTCTAAATCACAATGTTCTAAGGCCCTATGTACTTCAATTGACCAAGTAGTTTTAAGCAATTTAGCTAATAAGTTTGTGAAAATTCGCAGGGGGACTTGAACCCAGAACCCTCTTGCTGTGAGGCAATGGTGCTAACCACCACACGTCTGTGTCGCCCTTGGATAAAATAGTCTACTAAATACTAAATATAATGTAATCCACTTTTTGAAAATATTTTAAATAATCAAAAAATAAAAAATATTTGCCTATGCAGTCCTCTGATGTAATTCATTTTTACTATTGGTTCACACCTTATGGGTGACATTTAAGGTTTAAAGATACAACTGCTCAGGGCCCTTAATTTAACATCTTGATTTACTGATACACATATATGTTGCAATTCAAGTGAAAAACGAAGACCAGTTTTAGAGTAATAACAATGAAGAGAACTGAATGTGCCAAAAAGGAGCAGAGTTTGTGTTTTGTTAAGAATCAAACAACAATAGAAAATTTAAAAACTGCCAGTAACATAAACTGTATATCAGGCTTAAATTAGTTTGAAAGTTACTGTTTATTATACTATAATTGTTTTTACTTTCCTAGAAAAAAATAGGACAATTTCTTCTGGAAGTGCAACCTTTATCAGGTAAATTCAGTCTGATTTATAAGAAACATGACAAAAAGAAATAGAAATCAATGGAAAAGTCATCTATAAATGTAGTCACTGCAAACATAAAGCATTTGGAATAATTGCATAACTCATACTGGGAAACAAAACTTTCCAATGTAATCCGGAAAATTACCAGTGGCCTATTTACGTCAAGGCTGTTTCGTTTTACCGTAAAACTGTTGTTTAACATCTTTCCTAATGTAGAACGCGACGACATAGGCAATTTTGGTGTATTTTTGTAGATTAACTAATCTATACTTATATAAATATATTCTTATTAACAAAACACATATCACTCGTCTGATTTGTTTAGAAAAAAAACATCTATCTCCGTCGAAGGCCTCACAAATTTTAGTAGTTACGGTAATAACCGGAAATAACGTAAGAGTCGCAGCTGATATAAGGACGTGGTTTCTTCCGGAGAAAAGTGGATTTTGCCTCCCTAAAAAGACGATTTTAGAGGAGATGTGATCCTCTTTTAATAACCAAATGTAAATATTTTAGTACGAGTTGGTTTGACTTTGTTGTATAATGACAGGTTTCTGTTTTTTTCACCGGGATCTCGACTCTGTAATGCTGACTAGCTCCCCATCGAGTGAAGAAACAATGCAGGCCTAGCTAGCATGAGATGTTAGCTAGTGGAGGCTAATCGGATAACTGGTCCAGCATTCCGCAGTGGGATTTAAATCTTGGACGAGGCTGTGATTCTTAGCTGCTGCAACGTTAAATCCGGTAAGATAGAAATACATGTATTTATTCCTAATTGAGATACGCAAACATGTTCGTTTCTTAGCTACATATCTGTTAATTTAGCTATATTTTAACGCCATCTTTTTGAAAAGTTATTACGTTAGCACATTAGCATTGTCTTGTTAAGAACTCATTTTGCTTTGGTGATTTGATGCTAAATTCTTAATCTTTCTGCAGCTTTATACGTTTTTTTAATCGCTAACAACATGACCTGCCGAACTATAACCGAATATTTTGTCAGCGTCATTATTTTGCACAAGAATCATAAAGACACGCGACCTGCCAAAAGCCAGACCGACAATATCTCGAAACTTCTACAAATGAAAAAAGAAAATTATTGCTGCTGAATTATTTTATTAGTCATGAACCTCTGGTACAGTGATATCAACATGAACGATTTCAACGTGAGCCGCTGTATGAGCAGAATACACGACCTTGCCTTAATGCGTACAATTATTTATGACCCTATTTGATTTCCGTTGGCTGTACTCGGTCCATGTCAGTGGCATCCACATCGTCCCTGTTAAAGTTTGTTCCACAGATAATTGCATTGTAACACTTGAACAGTAGTTTTTTTCTAGGTTAACGGTATTTTTTCAAGCTCCAGTGGAGCTAATTTGTTCTTAATGTCGTTACAGCCATGAGTTCGCAGCTCCAAGTCTTCTCCCCCCCATCAATCTCCTCCAGTGCCTTTTGTCGTGTTAAGAAACTCAAGGTGGAGAGCAATGTCTGGGATGTGTCCACCACTGAAGCTTACAGCTCGATAGCAGGCCAGTCCGCATACGCATTTACCCCAGCCGTGGCTGTGCCGCCCTTTGCACCATCCCTTGTCTTCCCTCCAGCAGCTTCCGGCTCAAGGGGTCAAGTGGTGGTGCGTGCGGCTGATAGTACAGGTAGTCTTCCTCGAGGGTCCAGTCGACGTGTCGCTGAGCAGACCACATCCTCCTACAATCATGACATGTCCACTGAGACAAAGCCCCACAGACACGGGCAGAAGAGAAAAATCGAAGAGGCCAGTGAAGGCAGTGGGAGTGGATGTGGCAGTGTCCAGATATTAGAGGAGCTCTCAGCCCCTGCCGCAACTTACTCCAACCGTACGGGTGGTGGAGGAGGCGGCACTGGCCAGTCTATACCTCACTCGGCTCCAACCACCAAGAGTAGCAGCTCAAATGGTGAGGGAGATTATCAGCTTGTGCAGCACGAGATCCTCTGCTCCGTGTCCTGCAGCTATGAAGTGCTGGAGTTTCTGGGAAGGGGCACGTTTGGACAAGTGGCAAAGTGTTGGAAGAGGGGCACCAATGAGATTGTAGCCATAAAGATTCTCAAAAACCACCCTTCATATGCACGTCAGGGCCAAATTGAGGTAACCAGACATTTTTGACATGGTAATAAAATTGCTTTTGTCCTATGTCTTCATTTTGAAAGGTTTTGTTTTATAAAAAAAAAGATTCAATTATTTGCCAAGGATTATAAACTTAAAATGTGAGTTTGTTCTAAATTAATTAGAGTTCAATTAATTGGAACACTGAGCTGAGCTTTTTGTTTCACACCATATCATTTGTAAAAACTGGTCTTTATAAATAAATCAAGAGGGATGTTAAAATAAATTCTGCCTAATTGAATTGACACATATTTATTTTATTTAATTTTCATCAAATAATTTTAGAAGGACTCAAATATCGTTGTGGGTTTCATTGTTTTGTTTTTTTGTCGTTTGTTTTAAGGTGGGCATCTTGAACCGACTGAGTGCTGAGAATGCTGATGAATATAACTTTGTGCGCTCCTATGAATGCTTCCAGCACAAAGGCCATACCTGTTTGGTGTTTGAGATGCTAGAGCAGAATCTCTATGACTTTCTCAAGCACAGTAAATTCAGCCCGCTCCCCCTTCGGCACATTAGACCCATCCTGCAGCAGGTTAGCTTTGATAACCTCTTTCTTGTTTTCATTCTTCAGTATGCCAGTGCAGCTTATATTTTGGGGTTTATGTCCTTAGGTGGCTACAGCCTTGATGAAACTGAAGAGCCTGGGATTGATTCATGCAGACCTGAAACCTGAAAACATAATGCTGGTCGACCCTCTTAGACAGCCTTACAGGGTGAAGGTTATTGACTTTGGCTCGGCAAGTCATGTGTCCAAAGCAGTTTGCTCAACGTACCTACAGTCTCGGTACTACAGGTAGGTGTTAAAAAATGAACGTGGCTATCCGTTGGATCAAATAGCGTTACTGTGGATGTGTAGTTTACTCCTGGTGTTTTCTGTACCATCTAGGGCTCCAGAGATTATTTTGGGTCTGCCGTTCTGTGAAGCCATCGACATGTGGTCTCTAGGCTGTGTGATTGCTGAGCTGTTTCTGGGTTGGCCTCTATACCCAGGAGCCTCTGAGTACGACCAGGTCAGTACCCATGTCATCATTACCAAGTGCTCTCTATCCACTGATAAAAAATGTAAGGGAAAGACAAACCTATGGTATAGTTTGAAATGGATGCCAAAAAAATCCAAACTGCTTTGAAAAATAATTGCTCTGATGATTTTTTTTATTTTTCCCTTTTATCCAGATCCGCTACATTTCTCAGACTCAAGGCCTTCCTGCAGAGTACCTACTGAGTGCCGGCACTAAGACCAGTCGCTTCTTCAACCGAGGCCCTGACTCTAGCTACCCTCTGTGGAGGCTTAAGGTTCATATGTCATTCTTAATGCCCAATGTGAAAATAGTTAAAAAGTGTTCAACAAAATAGGTTCTTGATGCATTTTGAATGGTCTCTTTTTCTTCTTTAACTATAAGAAAAGTTTTTTCATAGAATATAAGCCCTGTTATTTGTTTTTCAATCAGACTCCAACAGAGCACGAGATGGAGATGGGCATCAAATCAAAGGAGGCTAGGAAGTACATCTTTAACTGTCTGGATGACATGATGCAGGTATGCTAGTCTGAGTACAATATAGAAAACTAAATAGAAAAAAGGTGCCTTTTGTTTAATTTCTTCTTATTTTGTATACTACAGGTCAACCTGTCCTCTCACTTGGAGGGGACAGACATGTTGGCTGAGAAAGCTGACAGACGAGAGTTTATAGACCTCTTAAAGCGAATGCTCCGTCTGGATGCAGATAAAAGAATCACCCCTACAAAAACTCTTGGTCACCCTTTTGTCACAATGAGCCACCTAATGGATTACCCACACAGTTCCCAGTAAGTGTGTGTTAATCTACAAATGTTCAGTGTTGGGAGGTGTTTATGGTAATGTAAACTCTTGGTACACTCTCATTTAATCTTGTCCAGTGTGAAGTCGTGCTTCCAGAACATGGAGATTTGCAAACGGAGGTGCTCCTATGACAGTGGAAAATCCCTGTACTCCACCAATGCAGTACCCAGCGCTGCATCAGGCAACCTCACGGTTACCTTCAGTAGCCAGCTCAACCAGCATAACCAGGTATTATCTCGGCGTCTGTGCTGTGAGGTATTGCACGCAAATGCAGAACCAACTCAGAATGCAAGGGCTCATTTTTGGCTTATGTGCTGTTTGTTGCCATAATAAACAAAGCTGAACAAGTTGAGTGTGAAAACCTAAGCTAACATACATCGAATGGTGGCACACATTTTCCACTTCAAGAAATGTTTTGAAATACTTTGGCTTTTTGTGGTAAGCACTATGAATTACCTAGCCAATAGCTACTATATCATAAAGGTTTCAAAACTGTGCAAGATTAGGGGCTTAGCAAGTTATACAGGGCTGAAAGTCAGTTTTTAGTGTCATAAAGGTGGTGGTCATTCAATCTGAATAGATAATTTTTTCACAGAACTTCTGGGCCGCTCCAGAGCAGTTTAAGAGTTCTTTTCCTTCTTTCACACAGGTACCCTCTGCAGGGGGTGCTGTGCCTCTGCTGAACTACCAGCCTGCTCTTTATCAGCAGGCAACCATCAACATTCCTGGGTTGGCTCAACAGAGCGTCCCTATTCCAACACGTGCTGCTGGGCTGTGTAGCCAGACAGAGCCCTTCCAGCAGACCCTCATTGTCTGTCCACCCTCCACTATTCAAGGTAACGATTACAGTTGTGTAAAGACTAAAGTTGTGATCTTTATTGCTTTTATCTCATTCCCACGTAGTCCAACAACTATAAAACAGGGTCAAGACATTTATTTGTAAAGACATTACCTTTTTTGTGGTGGTTTTTAAATGCTGTTTATGTGGATTTTGGGTTTAATTTGTTTGGATTCATTTCAGGGCTCCAGTCATCTAGTAAAAGTTCCAGTTTTCCTGTAAGGGTGGAGAACTCTGTCCCCATGGTACCTCAGAACCAGTCTGCTCAGCCATTACAGATCCAGCCAAGCATGCTTGCACAGGTGAGAGTAATTGTATCACAAAGATATGAATATCTTTTTCCATGTGGGAGAAGATATTATTTGTTCGCTTTTTCTCTTTCTTTTTTGAATTTACTCGTGTAGACATATTGTTTGTGTTTCTTACAGTGGAGATGCTGCGATTGTAGTGTTAGAACCTGGTGTAATGTTTTTAGCTGGGTTGAAGTGTTCTTTTTACTCGGTATGATGGTTTCAGGTAGCTCTCCCTGATACGGTGCACATGTCCATATATTCCATTATTACCTCTGTCTACTGTGTCAGTAAAAATCTAGCAATTATTCTGTAAGCATCTAACTCATAGCAGTGCTGCCAGCTTCTGTTTAATGGTGGAAACGCTGAACACATCCAAAACGTCTCTCATGGTCGCAGTGGATGGATTCTGGCAGCTTACCTTTGCTGGGGCTTGGGTGCAACATCTCCTGAGGCATGCAAATGTCTTATGCACTCACTGTTTCAGCTGATTGGCACCTCAGAACTTCATTTGCTACCTGCAATTGAAAGAAGTGCTCCATGCAGCCATGCCATCCCTCTGGCATTCACATCAGATTGGATCCACCTGTGTTTCAGTAACCCTTCCAATCTGATGCATTCATGCTCTGCAGCCCGCTCCACTGGAAAAACACATTGGATATAGGGATGTACATAGAGGCCACAGAAGAAGTCCTTCTGGTTCCAGTCCAGTTCTCAGAACCTTAAAGTGAATGTTTTGCTGTGCCTGTCTCTCTGTGTCTCTGCTCTGCTGCTTCCTCAAATGTCCTTCGTTTTGTCCACAAAATTCTTTGAAAAAAGGTGACAACCCTAAATGGCCGGGAGACTTTTATATGCGTTTATATCTGTTTTTAGCTGACATAAAAACGAAAGAAGCAGTGTGTACCATTCATTCTAAATATTTCTGATTAGATCCTTTTATCTTGACTTTACTTTCAGAGCTGATTGGGTCACCATCTGAGCCAGGCTTCTCAATTCCATCTAGCAATGTGGGGTGGAGGCCAGATGTGTAGTACAACAGATGTACCCTTTCTAAAAGCGTAAAGATTAGCGCTTCCTAAAAAAATGTCTAAATTCTATGTTCAGCTGACCAGTGCCGGTGGTTATGTGTGCTCTCCCCTTATCGTCATCAGCCATGAGGGGTGTTACAGTCAGTCATATCTTAACACTGGCCTTCCCTATCCTCCCTCCCTCCTCCAGGGTTCCTGCACACCCCTGATGGTGGCCACCTTGCACCCACCCCCAGCAGGCATTGCCCCCCAGTATTCTCTGCCCCTTGGGCTGGGCACAGGGGTGGGTCGGCCCACCCTCCTGGAGCACACAGCCACAGTGCTGGTAAAGCAACGATAACATCCCCTGAAGAAAGGGCTCACTCCCTCTACCACTAACATTTCTCTACTCCCCCGCTCTACCTTCTCTGTCATTTATGTGCAAGTGTCCCGTTCCCTCCGTGCCACACGTTGTATGGGGCTGGTCTTTGTTTTCTGCATCACAGTTCCACATTTTCACATGTGAACTTGTCATGATTATCAGAATCCTTCATTTTAGGTGAATTAGTCCATCTTCTGTCCTGACCTCAGTCATCTTTGTCCTTTTGGTTTTCTTCAAATACAACTTTTCTACATGGTTAAGATTGACTAAATTTGCATTGTCCTCCCACTCCAAAGGACAATCCCTCCCCAACTCAGAACAAAACCATACCATTCATACATTTTCATTCCCCAGTTTTTCCCCCTAGGTGGGCTTAGGGCATGGAGCGCATGTGTTGCTGAGTTGGTCTGCGCTTTGCTTGCAGCTTCTCTTGTCCTGTCCTCCCTTGGTTTCAGCAGAGGAGGCTGAAGCTACAAAATCAACAAAATCCCTCCCTGGCAGCCTGCCTGACTCTGACACACATCTTCTGTTTCAGCCCCAGAACGTGTGGCATGCCTTTTCCCAAGACATTATCAGCTGACTGTTTGGCATCAGGGAACTAAACTAATCTGTGTTTCTCCTTTAACAGGGACCATGGTTCTCTATTTACTTGTATTTAGATCCGATCTTGTTTACAGTGCTTCATTGTTTGTGCTTTGCATGGAACCATCTTGTGGATTTTTGGAGGGGAATGCTATGATAAAGGAATGGCTTGGGAAAGGTTGCTCGCTTATCTAGCTATGTGCTTTTCCCTGTAGAGGATATTGGCCATTGGCTTGCGCCCATATATTCAGTCTTGGATTTTGTTTTCTCAGCATGGCTTAATTTGTCCGACCTATACCAGAAAACTTGTTGATTCGTGCTCGGCTGCTTCTTTTCCATTGCGCGCACTAAGGCGCATCTGTATGTTGTTTTTCTCAGCAGGCGTGGCCCACTGGTACGCAGCAGATCCTCATACCATCATCATGGCAGCAGGTCCCAGGTGTGGCCATCCACAGCTCTGCCCACCAGTCAAGTGTCACGGATTCCCCCCTGGAAACGGTCCATGCGGGGGCTGGCGTGCAGCAGGGCCACAGCTGGAGGTGGGTCACACAACCACTGCAGTTGAGACGTTTGACTGTTTTTAGTCCAGTCTTTGAATGCTGCTGGTTTAAAACTTTGTTTTTAACATGAACACTGATTTATTAAAAAACACGGTCCTTTTCTAATGTCAGGTACTAACTTCTTTTTTTTTTTCTTACCCTTAACAGAAACATAAATCAGACCAGAACACAACAAGAAAGGAAAAAAGTGAAAGCCAGACGTGGGGAAAACCGGAATAGGTCTGTAGGACCCTGAAGCCTTTTTCCTGACCACTGCATTAGAACAGTCAAATTGTTGTTTTTTTTCTTTTATCCTGCTTTTTTATCACCTGCTGTTATAGGGGAACACTCTGTCTTTTGTTTTTAGGGGTATCTCCGCTGCATCCTTACTCAGCAATAGTGGCGTGACCCCGCCTACCTCCACACTGGCTTTGTCCCAGCCAATTATCATCTCTGATACTCCCAGCCCAGCGGTCAGCATCATCACCATTCACAGTGACACCGACACTGAGGACGAGCGCAAGTTCCATCCTGCCAGGTAAGAAAAGGATCCTCTGCTGTCAACGCATTTGTTCTGAGGCAGAAAGTTTTGACAGTTGTCCTGCTTTCTTAAGGGGTCCTGAAAATGACTTGTTCCCATCTTCGCAGTGTCGGGCTGAGCCGGACTGAGCGCACCAATGTCATCAGCTGTGTCACCGTGCATGATTCAGACTCTTCCACAGCCAGTCCCCTGACTCCCCGCCCCCGCACACTGAACACAGCAGGCACGGTGTTGTCACGGCCGGCCAGGTCTCTGGCCGTGGTGGTGCCTTCAGTAAAAACCCAAGCGTCCGAGAAAGGGGCAGCCTCACATGGCCGCGTAGAGACTGGTGAGTTCTGCTGTTTTTGCTTTAGTCTTTATGAGCAAAAGGGGCAAGGGTCATTTGTACTTCCTTTCCTCAACTTGCAGTGAACTACATGAAGCCTAAGAGATCATCCAACAGACAGCCCTGCAGCTCAGGGGAGAGCCTGGATCGTCACGGGTTGGTCCCAAGCCAGTCTCACCCCTTAAACCTCAGCCAGGTAAAGCTTTAAGAGATACCATGGTTCATGTCAACTTTAAAGAATGTTTTTCCTCAATGGGACTCACATGCCTGACTCATAATGTCAGGCGCTGCCTGTGGGTATTTTTGATAGCTCATTTGCCTATTCAGGTTGGATGTTGGGTTGGTACTTGTCAGGAAACTGAAACTGCCATGTCAGTCAGAGGGTAGATTTTGCACTTTGCAAATGAGACAGAGTAGAAAAACAGGTTTCTGAATGCTCCCTAATTGGAAGCTCAGCCAATTAGAAAAGAATGCTGTTTGAAGACGAAGGCTCTCCTGTTTGTGCTAAACATGTGACCATAAAGCTGCAAACAGTATTAATGTTGTTAAAAACAACATGCTTTATTCACGTTTATAAGCGTTATGTGATCAATGGTGAAACTTAAAACGAAAGCAAAGCAAAAGTCCCTTCCTGAAAGTTTGTGATCATGTTGCTGAAATGGAACAGGTTATAAAGTATTTTCTCCTGTCCCTTTGCTGGGTGTTTGCTTTACATGTGACGATGAATCTTTCTTTTTAGGTCCAGTCGGTGGTTTCTTCATCTCAGGAGCGCTTGGGGGCATCCCACGGTGACTCTTCTCTGCGTCGCCAGCAGACGTTCCCTCCCACCGTCTCTGCTTCTCACTACAGCTTCCCTGAAGTGTCCGCTCTGGCGTCGGGCTCGTCCGCCGCCGCCGGCAGCCTGTACACCTACCCAGCGTCCACAGCCCTGTCCTCCGCCTCTCAGGCCATGGAGCAGCTGCTGGGCCGCGGCCACGGCGCCCACGGACACTCCCCCGCCGCCTATGCAGCAACGTACACCTCCTCCACCTCCAGGAGGGACTCGGGCAGCCGCAAGGATTCGGTCAGCAGCCTGCTGCACGGCCTCCCCGCTGCCTATCAGCACCAGTTTGCAGCCGGCCCTCCGTACGTCAGCGTGACGCCCCGGGCTGAGGCTTACAGTGCCTACCAGCTGAGCCCCAGGCGCCTCACCCAGTACCCTTACTTATAGTAGGGCTGCTCTGCTTACAGAGAATCCCACACAGCTCTCCACTCACAATCCACCACAAAGGGACTTTTTAAACTGTAGAGAAACCTGTTGGTCACTTACCTGTTTGCTGCTTTTAATGACAAGACACCTATTCACTTCTAGCTCATTTACATGTTCGTTTGGACTATTTTATCGTCTTTGAAATGCCCTGCGCTGTTTTGCATCTTCTTATTTTCTCTTAAAAACATTGTGGCCCATATTTGAACCCCCACCTATTCAGAAAGAATCGTGTTAACTGTATATTACACCTGTTTATGCTGAGGTTTTGTGTGAAGAGAGATTATCCTCCTGAGAGTTAGGTGAGCTTTTAGATGCCAGACTTAGAGGGCCAGTTGAGCTCACAGTCCTTAGTTTTTCAAGAAACCTTCCACACTAATCCACCGCAGCCCTGTGTTTTTAGTGAGCATATTGACTGTACGTTACCCTCGTCTGTATACTCATGTCTTTTTACTATATTTAAATTATGTTTTATCGGTGTGAAGTAGGAAGAGAAAGGCCCATGAAGAGTTGTGGAAAAACTGTGATGGATATGTTAATTTAAGTACACATTGTGGTAGTTTGTTTTATGTAGTGACTGTGTTTAGGCAGGATTGATCATGTCCTTATGCAATAGAATTGAAACTACATACCCGCGTTCTGAATGTATTTATGAAGTCCAGTGTGATCGCCTTTTTGAGGAATGATGTGAAAACCCTTTAATTTGTTTTTTTTAAGAAAAAAAAATCCCTTCTGTTTCTCCTTTAACAAAAAAAAACCCTGTTCAGGTTATTTGTAAATAAATGTGTGTGAAGCCTGAAAATGTAGGACCTGCTATTACTCAAGCTGATTTATGGCCAGTGTTTTTGACACTCGATAAATGCTTGTTAATGGGTGGCACCATACTCCCCCCCCCCCCCCCCCCCCACGCTGCACAGGGACTAATCCCAGTGTGCAGACTGTTAGAAACACTTCAGTGTCTGAGAAGTCTCCCATCCTGTGTTTCACCCTATTTTCTTTTCCCTTATCCAAATAATGCATCTTTCCTGCCAAAAGCTTTGTTTTTGTTCGGTTCTTCATCTAGTGTATGTTGCTGTTTTGTAACCTGCAGAGTCCTGCTGTGTTGAAAACGGACTTTCAGCTTCTCCTGCCACCACTTCTGATTTGATTTGAAAGGGGAGGACTCCGGACGGTCTCTGAAAGTTTTTCCTTACCCTGTTTTTTTTTTTTTCTTCCTCAGTTTTGTGTTGTAATGTCACAATTTTTAACTTTCACTTTAACATAGTATAGCTAAAAAGCCGTTTTGGTAGAATTTAATTCAGGGAAAAAGGTCTCGGCTCAAATAGTCCACTGTTTCCAATAAAGTAACCACAATCTCACAGTGTTTTGTTTGGTCCTCATTTAGTTCTCTTTGCATGTATTTATTCAGCTTATCAGTCAGCTAAACTAGTGCTTTTAACTAAATATCCTAATGGAGATGACTGCTCTTAAACAGGGAACTTACGACAATAAATACAGATGGAACAAAATTGGACCAATCATTCCAGGCCAGAACCCCCCCTCCCACACAACCACCACCAGCTGTCAGTCATCTATGACCGGTGTCACCTGTTCTTAGTTCATCACAGATTTGGCGTGCAACTGCTGACAGGAATTGTAGATGATATCCAGTTTCTATTAACTGTAGAGCAGGTCACACAAAGCCAGAACAGGATTAGAGTTTTCTCTTTTATAGGAGTGTATCATGTCCTGTTTAAAACAAACATTTCCAGAGAACCACTGAAGTATTTTTATGACATGGGTCAAAGGTTTGTTTTTTTTTCTTACTATGATCATTGTGATATGGTCATTTCAAATCTCGTGCTTTTTTGTATTTTCATACAAATGTTTTCAGACTGTGACTCAACACGTTATCAAATGGAAAAAATCTTATTTGCTACATAGGCATCATTGTTTAAGTGGCTTCCAGTTAAAGAATGAGCATGACAAGAATTCTTTTGTGCCATCTTAGGCAAACAGAGGGCAGGGGCTTGTCTTTTAATGGATTCATTTCAGCTGTGGCTCATCACACGCTGTAAAGATATGATTTAACTAAATCGGAGCTAGAGTTCATAAACAAATCTTTTTCTAAAAGACTGCACTACATATCTCCTTTTTAAAAATAAAAAAAGTTGCAGTCAGATGAAAAATAAATTCTATTGTCTTACGTGCATTGGGATATGTGGTGAAAGAATTAAAAAATTAAAGTAATACAAGTAATCTGGGTCTTAGCAGGGCCAAACATTAGGTAAATACAACCTCTGATAAAAAATCAATAAAAATCAAGCCACACTTTGTCAATATTTAGCGGCTGAAACAGAGGAATCCCTGCACTGATGATCGTTGGTACGGATTATTAGTGACAACACGCTGTTTTTTACTTTTCTCCTTACATTCAGCTGTTATATCATTAGTCATATTAGGACTAATCATGTCCACTTTGGTATTGTCCTACGCTGGTATAAAAACCAAAGGTATATGTATTTGATTTCATCAATACTTAATGCTGAATTTAAAAAACTGCTTATCAAACGGGTCTCCATATCAAGCAAAGAACATTTTACAAAGCTCTTGCGCCTCCTCACAAGCACAGGTCCACACACAGGCTGCCTTTCCTTCAGCAATCCCTCCCACAATAACCACCTTAAACGTGATGAGGAAATGTAAACTCTTTTATAAAAAAAAAGGTGGGAATGACAAGAGGATTTATTAAATTGTTTTATTGTTTTCAAAATAAACTTTTGAACAGCGTTTTAAAATATTGCAAACACTTGAAGATTTGGATCCTTCCATAACTCCCCATGTCCCAAACAGTCAGTACATAGATGTTAAAGTGGAATTCACATAGAAAAAACACAAACAAAAGAACAGTCTGTGTCTTTAAAGTCTTCATGGATGATGTTAGGATACCTTGATCATTTACATCTAATATTCATAGAGTAAAAACAACAAAACATTTATAATAGATATATATATATATATATATATATATATATACATAAACATCTTTCAGTTCACATTCAGGTTTGTAAGTTAAAAAACAAACATTTTCTTCATTTCCAACCACTTTGCAATACACTGAACTTCACACAGAGCCGTCCGGGCCTGCTGGCCGGGCACTAACGCAGCTGCTGTGTGAAATAGGTGCTTTCAGCGTTTCAGCTGAACTGATGATGTCGGCCCTCATCTTGTTGAGCGTTAGAAAGTCTTTTATACAACCATCTCTTCCAGCATGACGAGAAAGGTGAGAGCAGCCGGCCTTGGCTCTGCTGTCAGTGGCTGGACGTGTGCCGCTTATGCAGCCGAAAGCGGCCGAACACAGACCGGACGGCAGACTGGACGCTAGACTTCTTGGAAGTCGGGCTACTAAGAAAGAGAAAGAGAGTTTTGTTTAGATAAAAGCAATGTAGCAAAAAGAGATCAATAAAAACAAAGCTTTGTAAAGAAAGATTTCAAATGAATACTTACAGATTTGATCCAAGCTGTTTGTTTTTGTCCTTCAAATCTCCCACCGAATCGTCCTTCCTCTGCTGCTGGTTGACTGAAATCTGGTCCCATATCTCGGTGTTGACCCACAGGGCGCCGGGCACGGTCAGGGTGGCCTCGGTGCAGGTGATCCAGCGGCACAGAGGGCAGGTGACGGTGTTGACGCTGCCCTCAGGAATGGTCATCTGCTGGAGGCACGGGCCGCAAAAAGTGTGCTTGCAGTGGAGAATCCGCGGCACCCGCCGGACGCACGAGTACTCCTCACAGCACACAACACACATGAGGTCTTCATTAGAGGGCATTGTGCGGTCAGAGGTTACAGAGCACGGGGCTTCTTGACCAGGAAAGTGTCCTGCGAAAAATACAAAAGGAGAAGACATTTTTTAAAAACCAAAAGTCCACAGATGAACATTAAGAAGAGGACATAAAGATGGCACTGTGCCACCATTCCATTTTCAGCAAAAAAACTCATCCCAACACATAATCATTTTAAACCTAAGAATGAAAGAGTCGTTGAAATACTCACTTTTCACAGTGTTAAAGCTGCTGTGGTGCTCGCACAAGGTTGTCTTCAGAGGCAATGAGGCTTCCTCCCAGCTGGCTTACCTTCTGCCTTTATAGCACTCCTTTATCACGTGTGCTGCTTTTCCAAGGAAGAGCTGCCCCAGGGTAAACAACCTTTTTAAAAAAATCCTCGTGAACACATTCAAACGAGTTCCCCAACCAGTTGCACTTGACACTTTACAGGGTTGTAATCAGCCTACATGTATCTAACTTATTGTTTTATTTTATCTATAAAGAGGGTTTGTTCACCCTTCTCCAGCAACAACAGACCATATCTCTCACAGAAGCAGATTCCAGGAGGATTTATTAAATGCCCTGGCAAGCAGGGGAATTTATTTGCATTTACTATGAAAACTTACAATGTCACACAAGATTAACTGAAGCGTGGAATATTCAGCATTTGCTGTATTACTACACAAATGCACTCCCATTATCAGTTTACCTTTTTTTTTGTCTTTTTTGAGTTGGTACCAAGAAAAGAAGAGCAATAGACAGGAGAATCTTCTGCTTTCAGATCGTTTGTCTGCTGAAACATTAAACACGCTGTAGAACCATCTTTGCTGAATGCAATGTACAAGAGTAAAGGAACAGCAGTTATGTGAGCTGAGGCCCATTTCCGACAGTACTGCCCTGCTTCGCTAACACTCCACAGGCCGGCTGTTTCTATAAATAAAGACAACATAAAGGAAGAAAAAAAACTTACATATCAAAAAGAAAATAAACAGAAAGGAAAAAGGTTGGTTCTCGTCACACGTCTGATTTTTTGGACCTAAATAGACTGGTGCTATACTGGTCAGGTAAGCCAAACGAACGATTTCTGGTCTGTTTTCCACTGTTCAGACACCACTCGGCTCATGAGTTGACAGCAACAAATATCTGAGAGTTTATCAAAGGCCTAGTAGACTTAGATGATTCTCTGATTTATATCCATACATAAAACACATGAAGATGTCAACAAGCTCTTTAATTCAGAAGGATATATTTGCATCAACTTGGTCTGCTGTCATACAGTGTCATACAGTGTTTTGCAGTCAACTGACTGCAAAACAAAAATTAGTAGGAGGAAATCAGAATTTGCGTGTGTGGGAGGCGAGTGCAGACATGTACACAGGCTGGTTTCTGCTACATTTCCATGCGATTGTGATTTGTCGACATACTTGTGATTCTGTGTAAGCTTTTCCAGGGATTTTTCTTAGGAAGGAGCCTGATGATCAGGTTTCCACTACTTCTTCGATCCTTCACCAGCTGGTAACTTTAAAAAAAAGAATTAAAATATAAATAAAAAAATCTTGGTCTGACAGTCAGTGAGCAGGGCAACGGCAACGTTTTACAAACTGCTGAGGGACGCTTGAAATGCCAACAGCTCTATCACTCAATTCTGGCCACTTTCCCTATTTTTCTAAGGGCGACACATTCTTTTAGGAGGAAGAAAAAGGGGGGAGACAAAAAGAAAACCTCAGATTTATCCATTTACTTTTGAATATTAAATGCACTTCATTCAGTTCAGCTGATGGAAATTCACCGATAAGGAATGATTAAATAATGGTCCTCAGAACTTCTCGAGAATGAGGAAACATTTTTTCCACGGTGCTTGTGCAGATTAACTGTTTGAGGATCGGTTTATGCTGAACAGCAGTTCCTCAAAAATCATGTCATTAAAGATTTTTTTTTTATGTAACTAACCCTCTGACAAGAATCTTCAAAAGCATTTTGAAATGACAGTGCTGGAACCACGCCATGACAAGTACGGGATATGCAGAGGATTATGTAAGGCATGAACATGTGCTCTGTGCCAAGTTTCAAAGCCCCAAATATGCATGGGCTTAGCTACAGGGCAACAGGTAAGGGGAAAAAAAGCTTGGGCCACATTGAAACTTTAAACATCATTGTACGATTGAAGCAGCATTTCAACACTCATCGATCCCTCACATGATAGTTTGTGTTGTCTAGGATTCACTTTGAGAGAAGCCTGGTATGTGGAAAAAAAAAATATATATCCTTGAGTGACATCATTAGCTATCAGGAATACACCTACACCATTTCGCAACCCATGAGCCAAGTTTCTTCCCAGGACAGGGATAAACCACTGACATACAAGGTGAATCAGCACAGGTTTAATGAACACCTCCAATGCCCCGGCCATACTCTGCCTCACATCCACCTCTCAACCTCCTGCTTGCAGTCTTTCCTGGGTGGGTGGGCTTGGAGGCTCTGTCTTCCAAAGTCCTTGGTGGTAGTGGTGCTTGTGGTGGTAGCGGAGGGGTTGGACTCAGGGCTGACCATCTCTCCCCCACAAAATGTGTTTGTTGGGATTGGAGTCCATCAGGTGGCTCGGCTGAGCGGAGGAGAGCTGTGCTCTCACTCCTGAGCTATGCTCCTCAGGACGTACTTGACTGTGTAGGCAAATGCTGCAAAGCCTACAATCACAAACAGGTTGGCGAGAGCACCACCCAGGAGTCCATGGTTACGGTTGGCCTGCTGCAGGCCAGGGGCGGCGTTTGCACCCCCCACTGGGGCTGCTCCACCATTGAGGGCAGGGAGGCCGTAGTGAACTTGCTGAGGGTCGCCGTCAGGAACCACGTCAGGTAAGGGCAGAGGCTGAGTGCGGGCGCTTAGCTCCTCTTGGACCTTCTGCTTCTGCTTAATCTCCTTCCGAGGGACATGGGAGAATATTAGACCAGAGGCTCACAGAATGAGCTTTGTCATCTTACTAATACCAAGTAAAAAGAAAAAGTCAGCCACAGCCTCATACTTACATCAACTACATCAGGAAACAGTTCACAGAAGACTTTGTCTTTAAGGTTGAAAGCCAAGCTTTGGGCTGAGAGCTGTCTTTTCTGAAAAAACAAAACAAAAATACACATACTAAATGCCCAAGCTTTTTATGTTGCTTTATTTCTCATTCTCTATCTTATTAACTTACTGTGTAGTCTGAGGTCTCTATGCTTCCAAGGGTTGGTCCTTTCTCCACCATGAAGCTAAGCAAACCTGTCAGGATAGTGGATACAGACCACGCAGGGTTCCATGTGTCGGGATGGAAGTCTGTGATGGATAAACACAACCTGTGGACAAACAGAATCACTTACAGAACAGATCTTCAAAAGACATCAAGTTAATAATTCAGTCTGACTTCTACTTAGATTGAAAATCTAGCTCTTTTCTTACCTCGTGTTGCACTTGAATCTCCCATTTGGTGTTATCATATAGATACTGGGTGGTTTAAAAGGAAACTCACGGGGAAATATAAGTTTTCCATGATAATATCCTCCTAGGAAAACAAATCAAATCAAAATCTTTCATACAAATGCCACAAAGCTCTGCCTGGAAATATGAGTCAACTTTAGTAAGTACATTTTCACTTGTTTAAAGTTTATTTTCAGTAGGAACATGTAAACAGGTTTTTACCTTCATATGGAGTTTTCTCAGGACCTCTTACGACATAGTGCCTGTTGGAGAGAAAAATAGCTGTCAACTAGAAAATTTCTCAAAAAAATTTAAGGGAGGCCATCTACTGCCCGGTCCAGGAACCCGGGGCTGGCTTCCTGGGGCCCTCAAAAGGGGCCCGGAAGGGTTGGACACTGAATATTTGGGCTCTTTATAACGTGGGCTTGTGTCTATGAGAGGGCCTGATGGAGAAACACAGAGCTGGAGGGACCTGGCTGAGCTCTGGGGCCTGCTGACCAAACACCAATGGGGTGGGCAGGACGGTGGTCACATTGGCTGAAAGCTGAGAAAAAGACCTACGCAACCAGGTACGACATGACTGGGTCGACGCAGTAGATCTTGTTTGTTTTAGAAAGGGGGAGACACCAGCTGAGCTGGAAAAAAAAAAAGACGTTTGAGATTGAACAATGGCTTGTTTGGAATATATTCCTCCAAACCTGGCCATGTTGTGTGCTTTGGACAGAGGGACACCAGGGTTCATCAGAAAAAAAAAGACGTTTTAAATTGCACAAGGCATTTTGGAGTCGTTTACCATGGCATGACCCAGCCCAGAAACGCTCCGTATTACGGGAACGGCGCCCGCGCACGTGCCTCGTGTATAATTACCAAGGGTTAATGGGGTCAATTGCTGATAACTGGGTGCCCAGTAATCAGCTCCATCGGAAGCTTCACTGCACTGACTCAGCTCCAAAGCTCATCTCCATAGCAACAGCAGTCTGGCCTAACAGCTGTCAATCAGAGGGTCGCAGGGCTCAGCCAGTATATTTTATTTTCGGCTGCTCACACCGGTTAGTTTTTTACGACAATTTCAAAATAAGGGCACATTCTGAAAAATTGTATCTTTTCTTCCCTTCAAATCCTACTGGAGAGGGTCAGGAAAGTCTGGATTCTGGGCCAGATTGCCGGAAAGCCGTAAGGCCGAGGTCGAAAGCGGACGCATCAGCCGAAAGAGGACGCCCGCGCTACGTTTTGAGGCTGTTGTGGCGCCGCTCGGCCCCACGGTTTGGTTGCGAGAGGCCGAAGTTGAATTTTTTTCCAGTGAATGTCCCCACAGGGCTCTCAGAAGCTTTAACGAGCGCAGCTAGAGTGAGGGGCAGATTGTCTGATTTTGTGATTTTCACTAAACGTCAACAGCGATTGCCGGCAAATGGTGCGAGATGGGGCCTCGTGGCTCCAATATGGTGGAGGACCATCTTTCGTGACCCGTTTAATGTTCGAATGAGGTCTCCTGGACCTCGTGGGGCCGAGCGATGAGGAACGAAAATGCACGGAAAAAATCGACGGAATAAGTATTTTGGATAGTAATAGGGGGGCCTGCCGCTGGCAGTGGCCCCCCAATAAGTATTTTGGATAGTAATGGGGGGGCTGCCGCTGGCAGCAGCCCCCCTAATGAATAACCTTTACCAGATTTTTCTGTTATTTTGGTGTATTTAGCATTTTATTTCCTTATCATTTACATATTAAAAAACCTTTTGTGTTAACATATTTTTTCCCTCATACCTTTGCACCAAATAAAACCCCAATCGCTTAGGGATGCGTTTAGGTTGTATGAACTATGAGGATGGAGATCTCACCATTCTAGGATGTTGGAGGGGAGAGGCTCAGCGCAGATATAAGGCACCGGGTCTTTCTTTATCCTGAGATAATCCTGCTTAAGTCGCTGAGTGGCTGTAGTTGGAGCTCTCTTATTCCCGGTGTTGTTCATCTGAAAGTAAAAGGACATGCTAGATATGTAAATACACATTTATACATATGCATATATGTGTTTACATATATACATTTTAGAACACACGTGCGTATATTGATCTCTGTGTTCATCCAGTCAATTTTTAAAGCACATTTATAAAAGCCTCAATATAAAACATACAGTTGCGTTTATTTACCAAATGTTGACTCTGTCAACTATAACTGAAATGCTTAATAAAAGCCAATAGTGTTCACAACAACTCGAAACTGGCTAAAAGAGAATAAGCACTCTGTTTTTTTTCTGTTTTATTTGCATTCGTATTAAACAGTGAAGCTGGCAAGGCTCAATGTTAACCTTATTTATCCAGATCACATCACAGGTACCAAATGGAACTCTAACTTGGTAACTGGACATTTAATCTTATTGGCAGGCATTTAGCATTTCCTCATGTATTAGTGCTTTCTGTGTATTACACAGATGGTGCATTGTGCTTTGAGTTAGTTAGTCATTCCGTAGCATCTAAGACTGTACGTTCCGACATGTTAAATAACTGAAATACCTTGGCTGTAAATGCACTTCCCACTGTCTATTCATGTGAAGTACCTAGAAATTCTAATGAGGGAAGAGCATCTAAATGTATTGACCAATTGTCAAGTGACAGCTGACATGTCATGAAAAACACGCGGACTACTCAATATCACTTCCTTCTGCACAGGAGGGTACTTAACACAACTTATTTAGCTCAGGCTAATCCGCTATTTGGCAAGCTAGGCTAACCTTAAATCTGTGGCTTTCCGGAAAAATCGATACGTTAGCCAGCTCAAGATCGAAAGGTTACTCAATCACGAACTTTTCACACTAATTTCAGCCAAATTTTAATCTGCACGGTGATATCACTGATGAGTGACGACTTTTAAATCGTATTTTTTACAGTTCGCTAATACAGCCTTCCTAAACAGGGCAATACGGCTAATGCTAGACGGTGCTGCCGGCAAACTGCTATGTATCAATGCTGTTAGCTAACTACTAATGCAGGCCATAGCTAACTGTGCTTCGCTCCCTAGCTTTAGCATGAGCTACCAGGAACAGCTATGATACAAACGAAAGCTAACCTCACATGTTTACCACTTTCTAACATTAAACGTATAATATATACGTACCTCTTCGGAGACCCCAGTAAAAACTGTATGCTCGTTGTCAGACACGAAATAAGGTTGTAGTTTATGTTGACAAACCTCCAACCAAAAATACGATGACAGCAACGTAGCTTTAGCTATGGCCAACTGGAGGAGCAGTTACACTTCCGGTTTTCTTCTTCGTCTGTAGTTAACTTTGGGAGTACGTTACTGTCACTGGTTTAGACGTCATGCAATGTCTTATGGAGACTCTCAAGCAGAACCATACAAATCCAGTTAGAGTAGTCGTTTAGACTCTTGATTACCAGATTTACATTTGTAAATTGTGTGTCCTCGTAATTCACGGCTGACAAATTCCAGTCCCCTGTGGATCTTGCGAGGATAACCGACCGTGCCCCCCCCCACCCCACCCCACACACACACCGAGAGATCTACCTGTGCAATCTGCAGCTTCTTGGAAACGTTCTTGTTGCTGTTTTAGTGTTCAAATAATGCACGGTAACCAAAAAAAAACAACAACAATCATGAGGCCCTTTATGTAAGGCGTTTATTTTCATTTGTAATATTTTAATAAATGCAATGTAAAGTTTAGAATGCTTAAAATAGAAATATGTGGTATAAACTAGAATACACAGATAAAAATGGCATTACATAAGATATACACTTCATTGATCTCTAACTTGTTTTTATTATTTACTCATCACAGAGAGTAAGATTAATACACGTTTGCATAATGTTCTCTGTAGCTTACCTTTGAGCATAAATGTAGTTGTTATCGGTTGTTTGTTTTGTTTTTGGTCTTGGAAATTTCAAAATTAAGTGTAGCTACACAGGCCTGAGGCAAATGTAAGTTCCAGAACATGACAATAGCTTTTAAATAGAACAGGTCACATAAATGTCAATTTATTGATTCTGATTTTTTAGTTATTGTTATCAACTCATTCATTTTGACTATTTGCATCCGTTGTTTGTCTTGCATATTTTATTCAGAGAATGGGCACAGACATGGGGGTCATAAAGGTTCCTTACAACGGCTGAACTGAATGCTTCTTCTCCTCAACTTCTCGGGCTGTAAAGATGCGAGGATAGAAAATTTGCGAAAGACACCAGCACAGGAGACGTCACCTGTAACGGGAATATTAAAATTAGAGTTTGTCCTCTGAAAAGGCACCATTTAGACTGACCTTTTTTTTTTTTGCCGAGCATTCTTGACATGAGTATACTTATTTTAAGGAACACAAGCCCGGAGACCCTCCAATATTCACAAAGAAAAAGCTGATAAAATGTATTAAAAGAGGGGAAAAGTCCAGAAAATATAGCCCAGTACGGAAGTGAAATTTACCATGGTTTGCCCTTTCAGCTCTTTATAAAAAAAAGAGCCAATAGTAAGTTTGTCATAAAGGAGGGAAAAGCAGGAAAGTAGAGGTGAGAATGCTCCTTGATCTCAATCAGTTAAGAATTAGATTTGCTCACAATTAGGAGGAACAGGGTCCCATAAAGCAAATGCCTGTGAGATAGCCAAATGTCCTCAGTGGGTAGTTTCCCTCATTCATAGTCCTAAGAGCAGTTATCTGGAATTATGAGATCATGTTGAGGTCTTGAAGAGGAAGCATGTGTGTTTTTCCTTGTCTTCCCTTGTGGCAATTGAAGTCAAAGCCAGGACACTTGTTTGATTTTAACAGACCCCTGGTAAAACATGTAACTTTTCTTGAGCTGCAATGCTTCACTGTGGACGCACATCAGTGATATAGGACATTTGTGGGTGTGTGGTGTGTATGTTGACCTAACAGTGTCTGAAATCTGGTAATCGTTTCTGAGTGGACAGATATCTCCCATACAAAAAAAGAAAAGGTAAGCTCCCAGAATTCAAGCTGGGATTTGTAAAGGGAGTAGAACTGATCTTATACAGGGTGGCCTTTGTCATCAGTGTGAAACTAGAAAAAAGTTTCAATTAAAAAGGACACTGTTGGTAAATATTTTAGAGACTTAGTTAATCTTTAATTGTATGTCTGTAAGAGATGAGGATACTTTTTCATATCTTGTTTGCCTCTAAGTATTTACCCAAAACGAAAGTTAAACAAAAAGAGCAGAAGACAAAGAGGCCTGAATGATAACACCCAAACACCAACACAGGAAGAGTCCCAGATTCAGACAAGAGCTAAGACTCACTCTATCCTTGAGTTTAACTGTCCTGCTGCCCGTTGCAACCCCTGTGGTAACAGAAGCCATGATACGTCAGACAGTGTTTACCTCCTCATGTGGACATGTGTTGGTTACCTTTGGTTCCACTAAAAAAGTGAGATATGTCTTGCACACGATTTTAGGTGAAGGGATTAGAATCCTTGTTGTAATCTCAAAGCATTGAATCTTATATTCAGGTCATTCTGTTGCTGCTGCAGGTTGGAAGCTGAAGTGGACTGTCAGTCAGGGGGAGCCCATGTGTACACTTTCACTAAAAATTCCAATTCTATTCACCGTGAAAAGTTTGTCAGCCACCAAAAGTCGGACCAAACCAAAATGCATTAAAAAAAACATTGTCCCAACATCTGTGAATATTTCAACTATACTTCTAAATGGCACGAAGGATGAGAATGCACACACACTTTTGTGTATAAAAGGTCATGTTGGGAGAATGTTTCACTCAAAAACAGAACAGAAATGAGAGCAAGAAGCAAGAGGCAGGAAGCAGAGTTAGTTCATCAAGAGTTTCTAAGTTTTATTTTATGCATTGTTGTTCTTTTTTTGTTGTTGTTTTTTTTTGTCTGAGTGCTTCTAAACACAAAGGAGAAAGTATTCCAAATGCATTTGATGTCAGCATACAGAGGAATGCCTCAGAATTATTTAGAATTGTGATGGAGTTCTGCCTGACAGGTATTTCTTCTTTTAGAAACAATAAAAAGACAAACAAAAAAAGATCAGATCAGCACTGGGAGGCAGGCAGTTGGCATTCAGTTAAAATACACAAGTGTACTATTTACAGCATGTTTGCTCTGAACAGCACCTTTAACCACTTCTAAGTCTATACACGCAATGGACACAACATTTAATACTTCTGCAAGGGTGCTGGCCCTTTGCAGGACGGTCACAGTAGCTTCACATCGCCTGCTAGACTGGTTCTACTTGCAGTACACTGAACTATTGCATCTATCAGGTAAAAGTCACAACTCTGCAACCTTGTTCAAACATGTGGGTACATCAACAGTTTTTTTATGGCCCCGTCACTCCACAGAGCTTGGTAAGACTATTCAGTATCTACACTTTCCCTTTAAAAAAGTCTTTGGCAGAGGAAAATAACATTTAACAAGAAATAAAGAAAAAATAAATGACTGTTGACAAAGGTGGATGGGGTCACCACAGATTTGGTCTGTGGAAGGAAGAATGGCGTAGAGGTGGAGCCAGGATGCCAGAAGGGGTGTGGTGGTGCATGCCAACGCCACAGGACTGCATTGCATGAAGTAAATGGATTATCAAAATACTCTCAGCATGCTTGCAAAGCAAACAAAGTTGAATTCCTGAATGCAAATCATGCAAACAACACTTTGAGTATTAACCAGGAGTGAAAAGCTTGCTAAGACAAGACCTTCACACAAAAAAAGGAAATAAAAGTGCTCCATGATGTCATCCTATATATTGTATAAAGGTTGGAGTGTTTACAGGGATATCAAGTGTGCTGATATACTCCAAAGTCACTTGTCTTCATTAAAAGATGTGCACAGAAGAAATAGGTAAGTGCAGTTTTTTACACACTGCATTCCATGGATTACCTCTCTAGTTTCACAGCACATTAGCAGCCAGCAAATGGCAGTAATTTCACATCACACTTAAGTAAATCTTCCCATGTGAAATCTCATGAAATGTAGCTAAAAGCTGCATAATTGAACTGCTTATAATTGTACTCAAGCAATCTTAGGCCATTCCATTGAGTAACTGCATACGTTTAGCCAACTAGAGTACTCATAAATTCCAAGTAATTAATTTGGACAATCATAAACATATATGCAGATAAAACTGCATCCAATAATGCATTGCACTGGTCCTCTGGGTTGATAAATAGTATGACAGTAAAATAGACGATAAGTAAACAAGAACAATGTAAATTGTAACAAAAAATTAACTAAATTATAACACCGTATATGGGAAAAGTGCACAGTCTTTTTCCTTTACACAATGTAACATATTGTATTTTTACCTCTCTCACAGAATTCTTTAAACACATGCACTCACTTGCTCTCATGTTCATTCGCTCGTTCTTCACACCACAGAGTATCTTACACAGCAGGCGAGGGGCTCTTTCCCACAAGCCCTTCAGTATATTTTGTCACAGTTAACTACCCTGACACCTCCACTGTAGCTTGTCAGTTACTCTTTTTCTTTTTTGTAGCAGAACAAAATAGCTTTTTTTTTCACCTCATGCCACAGTACACAGTTTCTAAATGGCTAAATATGTTTATTTACATCTCTGGTCAAGAAGAGATGGGTAGACTGGATGTTACAAACAGTCTGAATAGATATAAAGTGTAGAGGGTTAAAGTTAGTAAGTTTCATCAGATGTAACAGCTGTCAGCAAACATTAGATCTATGCCCTCAACAGGAGGTCACACCACATTATGGTAAGTTAAAGGATAACCCCATTAGCAAAACACCAAAAAAGCAGATGTCACTTCACTGTGTATAGTTAGCAGTAGCATAGGTGGTGCCAAGTAATAACAAGCAGAGACGTAGTGCCGAGGCAGAAAATGGGGGTGGTGACTATTGTCAGTAGAGTTAGAAAGTTCCATCAGGGTACTCCCTATGATACGCTGCATCTCACAGTCGCCTTCTCTCTTCACACACCCCGCTTGCATGAAGTTTCCAATAAGCCCTGATCTACAGAAGCAACAGGCTTGAGATCAATGCCTAGGGGCAACTTCAACATGACCATGCTAGGTTCTCAGAGCATAAGGTAGGCCCTCGGGATCAGAAGTGACTACTAGCTCTCATCTATTGTGAGGCAGATGAATTCCTGGATGCATTTCCTATACTGCTGCTCAGTGGGGCTGCTGCTGTGGTATTGACCTGGTTGACCCAGTGGAGCCTCTGCCTCACGCATCTCCTCGTTCATCCGTGCCAGACGCAACCTAGAGAAGAGATGTGGCGGAGGGGCAGAGGGAGACGAAATATTAAAAGCAGAAGAGAGAGGGCAGGCAGAAAGCAAAGTGAAGGCGACTCTCGCCAGCATTGAAGGACATGTCAAGACCAACTATTAGATGTGTGAGAACCCAAGTTTAATTGGTATGACTTTGAGCTTTTAATAATTTGAATGTGCATTTCCTTATCTTTATTAGCAAAACATTGGCAAATGGGGAACTCTCAAGAAGACTGTCACTCTGAAATACAGTGTTGAAGCATTGAATAAGTATAAAATTGTTGATGTTTTAGAAGGAGTTGCTGCTTTACCAACAAAAGATTAAGAAAAACACTCCTTTCATATCAGCTGCTTTTGCTTGGACACAGAATAAATGCTAAAAATAGTGTCAATTTGTGAATGTCCATAAACAGCAACACGAAGGAAGTGGATTATCTTACAGCGTAACAATGTCCGCGTTTGCAGCCTGAACAGCGATACTGAGAGGATCATGACCCTGCTCATCCACTTCTGTCTGAGATGCTCCTCTTTTCAGGAATAAACACACCTGGCTATAAAGAGCAAGAGGGGGGGGGGGTGGAGACAGAAAGCTTAACTGATCATTAACACAAAAAACATAACTAAAAGTATTTCAGAGATGTATGAGTAACGACATTGAAATCAACGGTGAGTCCAAACATTGTTATCATTTGATGAAGGGTGGAACGTGAACAGGAGACAGAGAGATTCAGTCGAAAGCTCATGACTTGTTCGTCTTATTTGTTGGAATGTCATACCCAGTATGCCCCAAGCAGGTCGCGTGGTGCAGCGGGCCTCTTCCTCTCATGTCCCTCTGATTCACATCCGCCCCATTTTGTAGCAAGAACTCACAAGCTATCAAAGAGCCCTGAGGGAAACAGACACAGGCAGATATTTTGTTTGGTCTACTGTCCAAGTGGGGTAGAATTATGGTTGTTAAACATTACTTAGGCCTGTCTGTTTGTGTTTCTTTGCTCCCAGACCATAAAAACAAGGGTCACGCACTTTGTTGAAATTGCCATCACATTTTGCTAGAAGTTACTTCCTTGTTTTGAATCATACCCATTTAATTTTTAACCCTATTAAGTAACATGAGAGTATGAAGCAGATGAAAACACATCTGTTTTTACCTCCCAAGTCTTATATGTTATTAGGGGGCACATTGTCTCACCCCGATCACTGCCTGAATGAGTGGTGTTTTTCCCTCCCCCTCCTCGCTGGCAGCATGCACATCGGCACCATGTGCCAATGCCTCAGCCATAAGTGGTAAGTTGTGGAGACGGGAAGAACGGTGGAGCAGCGCCCCAGGATGTAGTTCCCTTGGGTCCTCGGGGTCCGAAGACACCTCCTGTTCAATCTCCACCTCGCCACTGGAGGACTCCTCAGACTCCTCATCTGTGGGAGAGCAATTTCAGCAGGGCAATGGTTTTAAGAACAATAATACAAGAGTATTTTTATCTGCTTTTATGGAGGATCGTATATTACTTTATTACCTTCCTCTGTAACACTGTCCACCACAGAGCCAAAAACCAGGATGTCAGTGCTCCCGTCAGTACTTCCTCCCAAGCCGCTGTCGCTGCTCAGACCTGCGGGGCCAAGCAACGCCAAGACGCGGACACGTTAATCATTACCAGCTACAGTCATCATCAAAAATCATTGACAACCTCACACTGCACAAACAAAACTGCACGTGTCACTAAAAGTGGCAGCACAGCAGTAAAAGCGGAAACGCTAATAAAATATGTGTCATTAAATTCAGTCAAGTGGATCCAAATCCTTCGTCTTATCTACTTTGTGCTGTAAACGCATGGCATCTGTGCGGGTGACTGTGTTGGGGACTCACTGCGAGGGCCAGAGCCAGTGTCAAAGTACGAAAAGAGGGAGTCCAGCTCGTCTGGACAGAACAGGGAGTCCCGCCGAAACTTTGCTGCAGCTGCTGCAGAGACACAAAATACATGATCCACATTTCATTCTGCGCGTTGGGAATGTGCTGCTTAAATGACAGTGGGCGTGCTTTTCTTTTAATGACCTGCTGTGAGGTTTGCAGCCGAGGCGCTCCCGGGTTCGTAGCGGTGGTATTTCCTGCGGGCCTTGTTGGGGGCCCGAACGGAGCTGTTGTGTCGCTGGCACTTCTTCACCGTCCACAGACGGGACTTCCTCTCACCCTCCATCAATGCTTCACTCCCACTCATCTTCTTCAGGAAGCGTTTTTCCACATATTTAGACTTTATCCAGGCTTCTTTCTCCTGCCTGCAAGAAGAATATCATAATACTTACAAACATATATATGTATATACATATATAATATGTTCAGTCTGTTATTTGGTATGAAGATTTTTTTCATTTTTTCAAAAACTGATATGATTTAGGTAAAGATTTTATAATATCAAACTCCAAGAAAATGAAACTAAGATGACCAGTCAGTTACAAAGAAAAATTGACTGCAACAAACTACTAACTTCCTGTATTTAAATCACTAAAGTATGACGACTTACCTTGAGCTGGTGGGTCCAGGTTTCTTCACTCCTAGTTCCTCACAGGCTCCCTCATAAATCTGGTTGATCACAGTGTTTCCTAATTCACACATGAGCTACACAACAAGAAAAGAAGATAAGAAATATTTGAAAACGGAGAGGAACATATTTAGAAGGAGCTATTAAAAAAACAGCAGAGTTGTGACATACTAAAAGAACAAATCAAGCCATGGTTGAAAGAAAAAGTAAAACCCATCTACAAGGTAGGCAGCAAACAAATGTGTTTGGGAGACGCACCTTGAGTAATTCTGGCTCCCATGAGTCTAACGTCAGTGACCGCACTTTGGAGAAATGGACGCCTAAACTCCTGAAAGAGACAGGAAGAAATAGGGAAGGAGGACATAAAGCACATGAGATAATCTAGCAGCAATTCTTTTTCTGTTCATTACTTTCACTTTAAGTAAAGCTCAGTGTTCTGGTAGAAATCCCTGTAATAGATCATCTATACCCTGGGAAATCTTCCTAAAATGCCCCAAAACCTGCACTGTCCTGTTACTTAAAAGCCTATATAGGTCAATCAAAATCTAATTCAAATAAAAGGAAATGAATCACTGCTAGGACTCATCTTAACCACAGACGTAACTGAATCCATGCAACACATTGCTTCACTGGAAACAAAATAAACTGGAAATCAAACCGGCATAACTAGCTTGGGTCTTGCCAAATGCCATGGTGGGTCAGCATTTCCACTGCCTAAGTCTGCCCAACTTCTGAAGCCACGTCCGAGCCCGATGCAGTTACCTGTGGATCCCTGAGCACTCGATGCAGAGCAACACACCCAGGTTGATTGAGGCCCAGCAGGGAGCTGTTTGGCTGCAGTCGCTGCACAGCTCGTTGCCCGGCAGGCTCTGCACCCGCTGGAGGAGACTCTCTCCTCCTCCCCGAACTCCTTTGTCAGCCCTCTCTCCTCTCTCCCGGGGCTCGCTGGCTGAGTCTATGCTGCTAGTGGAGGGCGAAGCTGTGCGGTCCAAACGCTGTGGCACAGGTCACATAAAGACTTTTAATCACTTCTGATGATCAAGTTGACGTTATAGAAATGCCTTTTATCTGACGGCATGTGTGCTGGCACCTCAATGTAATAGTTGTCAGCGATATCTTTGTATGCAGAGGCGATGCTTGCTTGGACTGCCTGAATCCAAGCCTGTCGCAGCTTCTCAGACTCAGCTTGCAACATGCAGCTCCTGAAGGAGCCATTTGGGAAATGTCTTAGTATATTATTTGTATTGGTTAAAATCTAGTTCAGTCATCATGATGATACAAATTAAATGATTTCGGTTGGAGAAAAACCCCACTGGAAAACACACTTACTTTGTGGGTGAAACCACCTCAAAGCAGAACCTCCTCTCATTATCTTCACATGGTTTGACAGAGCACAGCCTCAAATCCTCAACCACCACTGTCAAGGAATCCTGTCAGCGGCAGAGTGGAATGTCAGAATTGCTTTCAGCTTAACCCATAAGAATCCACAAGCATTTTCTTTTCTTCAATGAATATCATAGGCAATATCAAACAGACCACAAAAATCAAATTTCTGGAGAAAAAAGAAAAGAAAAAGTGACAAAGATCCGTAATGTTGTAATGTTACATCGACCATTTTATGTCATTTTTATTCAGCTTAAATTTTAAACCCATGCTATGGTTTGAGATTAAAACCTATGAGCTTTCAGTTTAATTTGAATTAAAATGCGTTGCTTTAACAAACCCAAACAAAATGGTGCTCATAAAAATTTAACATGTACCTTGAGTTTCTTCTGGTAGACCAGCTGACTGTTTTGGATGGAGAACCATCGCCTACATGAAATGAAAAGAAAAAACACTAAACATGTCAAATTTACAGATGAAACCAACTGATATATAAAATAAGAGACAAAGCCTCTCAAGGTTTTTGTAAAAAAAAAAAAAAAAAAAAAAAAAGGAAGAAATCACTAACATTCTTATAGTTTACAAGGTTACGTACTAATCAACAATTCCACCATTCTTTACCTGTTCCAAGTCTTAAAGGCATTACTGGCCCTCTTAAACAGGTAGCCTTCCATGACCACACCATTCGGTGCATCCACATTAAATTCAAGCTTTGGGTCATCATAGGAAAAATCCTGCAGTGAGAACAAAGGCATTCATTTTTAGGATCTGGTGCCAACTCATTTTCAGAGAGAATGATCTGTGATACACTGCAAACTCAACCAGCAGCATTTAGTACTGTCAGTCTGCTTCTCTGGTTCAGATCTGTGTACACCCTGCCACCTGCTCAGTGGAGTGAAAAACAGAAACAAGTGGAATCGGCTGATTTAAGACGCAGAGGTCTGGTTTCACCATTGTGTGGTAGGTGGACCCTTTGCTTTGGAGTAAGGTGATACTGAGCATATGGCAAGCTGCACAAATGACCAAAGCACCGCACGTACACACACACGCACACACACTCTTAATCATGTCACAGAAGTTTTGTTTCCATTTGACTGGTAAAAACATTAATGCCTTTGTATTGACTGTACAGATAAAACAAAAATGAACTATTGGATTGTTTCAATCAGTTTTTACAGCCCTCCTCTAATCTAATCCACCACCACGATTACAAGTATTCTTACACATCTTATCAAGCCTTTAACACTCTTGCCATAACAAAAAATTCATACCAGTAGATTGGAGGAAGTAGATAACAAGGCACATCAATCGAGAATTGAGATATAAAAAAAACAACCACTGGAGCTTTTATCTAAAAGGGGAAACACATATATGAAGAAAAAGCATGCTGATGTCACTTTCTGGAGAAAAATGCAACAGAAAAGGCAAACTAAGGTATTCATCCAAATGCTGACACACTAAGGCAATGCCACTTGAGACATACATACATGCACACACACATATATGGTTCTTGGCACCAGACATAACATAAAGATGAAAAAAGGAAATTCTTTTTACCAGCATATACTCCAGTTTGCCAAATATCTTCATCACACTGATATCTAACAGCATTTTAAGTTCAGGTGTGACAATAAGTAACTCAATTGAGAATAAATATTTAACCAAGGTCTTATCAATTCTACAGGAACACACAGAAGCTCACGCCACGCCGGTCCAGAGGACAGACTGTCACCCAGCCCACGGCGGCACGCTCTTGACGTTCCTGGACTCCCTGCGCCCCCTGCACGCGCACTGACCACCGCCTCGTGGAGGCTTCGCAAGCTCCCATTAGCATACAGCTGTCAGACCCGCGCCCCGCTGACCTCCGGGCGGCGGCAGGAGATCAAACATTTGACTTTACGGCACATGCGGCCGTCAAGTACCTCGTCTCCGCCCCTAGCCCACGATTTAAAGCTCCCCTCTAACCCCCGCAACAATCCTGAGGCCCGGGGATTTTCTGAGGGGAGTCAGCTCTCCATCTGCCTGCTGCTCTGAGAGCTGTTCCTGCTTAATCAAGCCCACATTATTGCTCCCAGCACATTCCCACCTTAAATCAGCTTGGACAGCGGAAGAATGCGCAGACAAAATGCAATCCATGAGCCAAACTAAGTCCCTGGTCAAATGACCCTAAGTTTGAAGAATCTCTTTAAATAGCTTTGCTTTTCGGTTACTCCAGATTGAGACAAGTGTGAAACATAGGGAGACACAAAGGTTGGTGTCATACAAAACAAAGATATGTGTATCTGAAGTAAGTCTCACAGAGGCCAAAGTGGTGCCAACCTATGTAAACAGAAATAATAGAAACTCTGACTGGTTCCACAGGAGAAGCTTCTTATAATATATCCTCATGCAGCTTCTGTCATTAAACCGACACAAAATTCAACAACCACACGGAAGGGCTGTAGTTAAGGTTTACTAAGTGTTTAGTTGCAAAACAGAAATTATATTTGTCTCTCTTCTCTATTAATATGGCTCAAACTGAAAATGGTATACAGGCAAAAGTAGTTCTAATGGAGGAGGAGGAAAGCCCGGGCAAAGGTTCCCCCGAGGGCCACCGAGAAGTTCAGCTCACATGAAAATGTGTTTCAGAAAAAGGAGAAGAACAGAGAGCGGCATCTTTGAAGTGAGACTGAGTGACAAAGACAAGGAGACACGGCAGCTGATACAATCAAATGGGTGGTATGTTAACGAAAGAAAAAGAAAGAAAAGAAGATTGACAGATTCTGCAGGCAGAAAGGGAATGCTTCTCTCGGAGTTTACCATTTCTTATGAAGAAAGCTGGCAGGCACAATCATGTCATTCTGTGTATGTGATCTGAGATCTCAGCCCAAAAACTAAGCTCCACCTAGAAGGGGCTCTGTTTTACACCTGACTACTTCCGAAATCCATCTTGATTTAGTGTGTGTATGATGGTTTCATTTCTCAACAATTAATATTTTGCATCTATACTTCACACATTTGATGCAGAGAAACAGCCCACCCGTCGCCTCCAGCAACAGTATATAAAATGCCATGTAATTTTATCTTTCTCTGGAAGGCTGTCTGACTTCCAGTAACACACATTCACAAGAACGGGTCCACTCAGGTTATTGCTAACAATCACCTCTCCGGTATCAGCAGCTTTTCTTTTTTTCTTTTACCACACCCACACAGCGTCTGGATCTTTAACTCCTTTGCTATATACCCATCCTGCTCTCTTTGTCCTCTTTTTCTAATGCTCGGCCTCTCATTAAACCCTCTGCTGTGCCTCTTCGTGCCATCTGCTGATTTTCTTTAGAACTGGCAGTGGGTGAAGCAGGGAGTGGATTGAGGTTGGCATCACACACGGACACATCTCTCCAATCCATGAGGACCTTTTGGCACCATGAATACCAGGGCTGTAATCTAGAAAGTGGGTAGCATCTAAAAGCTAAGCCAGCTGTTTCAGAACATTCGACCCTTTCTCTATGCTTGTTAGGACTGTCTGTATATTGAAAATACATAACTGATATCTGGGTTTTGTGATGTTTCCTTATTTTGGTCTGTTATCAGAGAATAAAGCTAATGTAAGCACAAGTTTGCTTTGCTTGCATATAACTGTGGTGGAGGACCTCTTGGGGAAGCTTAAATTGTGATCTGCATTTCCACAAAAAATGTTCCAACTTTCAACACTCCAATATGCAATATGCAAAATTATCTGATTTATTGAGGAATTTACAAAAAGGAAATTCATATAAAAATACTGACATTGTTTTCTAATTTGTGAATGATTTAATAAAAACCAATAGTGTCAAACAAGAACTACCAGGATAAAAAAGCATCTAGAAAATCTATAAAACGAAAGAATAAAGGTGGGAAGTAGGAAACATATGGAGAAGAAACCAGACTATTTCATGCTTCTATATAAGTGATAGCTTCTTGACAGGCACCCTGGGTTACATTCTTGAGAATCACAAAAAAGGACATCAAGGAAAACCCAAAGTTTTTCAAAGAAGAAGACAGGCAGAAAAATTGAGAGTGTTTCTGTGGGAATATGTAATAATAACATAAAAGCTGTGGTTGGCTTATTGTTATCGTGCTAGAGAGGTATTAGGAAAAGCTACGGCAATCTAAAATAAGAAAGCACAAAAAGCAAAGAGACAAAAATAAACCCGCTTGTACAAAGACAGTTCATTAAATCAAATACTTTTCTACTTCATTGGTAAAAAATGTTAATCTGGTTATGACAAGATTTTCAAATAAGGCTGATACCGCTTCAGGTAAATAATAAAACATGACATGGCGGGTATCAGTATTTATTCATATTTAAAACAAACTAATCCACAATGGAAAAGAAAAGAGTGAAAAACTATGGGCACACCTTGAGTAGTTTCCACCACTATTTATAGCAAAAATAGATTGTGATCTTCTTATCATTGTGGGGGAGTGATGGTTTATTTCATTTTTTTGCTGTGCTTCCTCATTCTTTCAATAGGTTGAAAAGTCCAGAAAGTAATAGATAAAAAACAACAATAAAAGGGGAAAAAAGGTAAACTCACCTGCATCAGAGTCTGGAGGAAAAATGCAATGTCATCCACGGGCGCAAAAAAGAGAGAGAAATATGTTTATAAAAAGAACACAACAACTTTGGAAAATACATGAAGAAAATTATACTTCAATAATTAGCTTTGGTGTCCAAAATGTAGAAAAGAAAGTGTATATGAGTACATAAACAAGTACCAACTTGTGTGTGTGCGTATATATATATATATACACACATTGTTTCCATGGAACACAACATTTTTTTCAGGAAATATTTCAAATAATGAAAAGGGAAAAAATGAGAAAAAACCCTGGAAATGATTTTCCATGCTGAGAGGAAGGCCTACTTAAAGTTCGTGAGGGCACAAAGCAAGATGACTTCACTATCTAAATTGATCACCAATAAAGGCCAAGTCAGGCAGAATAATCACGTTTCTGGCATCCTCTTCCTTTTAACAGATGGATGACTTTTGTGAATCTGTGCATGAATGTGACAAGGGCAGGACCTATTAGAAATAGATGCACACATTGTTTTGAAAACCCAAACAAGCATCTGATCCGCTTCCAAAGTAATCCAAAAAACAACTTAACATTTCCAACTAACACCGCTCTGTTCCACTGCTAACTGCCTTGGAAAGAAATCCAGTTTTGCAGGTGTTGAGGGAGCTTGTCTGCACTTTGACAGACAGGTATGCTTGGTATATGTGGTAAAGAAGCTTTGAAGATAACAGGTTAAATGTGATGAAGGTTTCCATTTTAAAAAAAGAGGCAGGTGCAATTGATCACTTTTGGAACACAGGACATTAAGTATTCGAAGTAATTTCAGAACTGAATTTGAAAAAGTAATGTTACATCGCAGTTAAACAAAAACCTAACAATGACAAATTGATCAGGATTTCCAGGTTCAATTACTGGGCATGACACGCTGTGATTAAGATATCTTTGCCACTTTCAACATGACATGAGGTAGGTTGGCTGGCTCCATTAACCTGTCAGCCTCACCCACAACCAACATTTAAAAAGCTGCTCACACTATCAAAGTCCTCTTTAACTAACATTTGGCTAGTTTTTCTTTATTACGATTCACAGACACACACACATATATGTAAATATACATAAAAAACAATCACTGTCATTGCTGTGTGCTGTGGAAAGACTTTGCTGTTGCACATTCAAACTCTGCACCATGATCATGTTTTGGTTTTCACCAAATTGCCTTCATGAAGGAACTGATGAAGTCTAACATAAACGCTTTCGTCAAATGTGAGTGCAATTGTGTATGGTTTGCCAGAGAAAAAGCTTCAGCTATTAGATAAGTGGTGACAGTCACTGGTTCAGTGACGGTAGAAAGGAAAAGTGAAACTGGGACGATGAGTAGGCAAAAAATAATGAAGAGAGATGTTTCTTTCTCACTCTTTGCTGGATGAGGGCATGTTTGTGCTCCAGTTCTCTCTTCTCCATGGCTGAGTCGATGACCAGCTGATCAAGCTGCATACAGCAGATGGACAGTCAGCGGAAGAGGACTCAAGATTACACAAAACAGTCACAACTCAAAAACAGATGACTAGGAAAAAAACAGCTCAGCAACTTTGATAATTAGTCATGGGAGCTGTTATCCAGAACACATCATTTACCCGATGCTGTGTCTATTTTAGCTTACTTGTGCAGCCAACTTTTTCATATAGGGGTCTATTTCATCCAGGATGTGAAAGCCTTGCTGAAACAGTGTATACTGGGCTCGCATGAAGGACAGCATCTGAGAGAGACAAAGGGAGAAGAGAAAACAGGGTCCAAATGTGTTCACAGAACACCACTGAGTGAGTTTGGCTGCCCGTGCAAAGGTACTTACTGCATCCAGAATTTCAAACTTCTTCTTTGCCTGAAGGACATTAATCTATCAAAAGCAAAGAGGATAATCAGGTACTCATTTTAAACTGTGTGTCTTGGAGAAACTGAATAGATCATAAAGATTGTAAGTTGCTCTGCACTGACAAGTGTCACTGGTTGAGTGCTAGTGCCACCTGCTGGATGAGGCTGGAAACATGAGCTGGAGTTTGAGGAAGTGAGTCTCACCTGCAGCACGTAGTCCAAAGCCAGATGCCTGAAGGCTTTGCGGCTGAGGACAAGGGCCTGAGTGGCCTCCTCTGCCTCGTGTACTTTGTTCCTGGGAGCCTGGGCGTTCTTCACCTGAGCCAGCTCCATGTCCTCGCGCACTCGGTCAAACTGTTTCTTCGTGTCTTTGAACTTGCGTACGTCCCTGGTGGAGCAGAATGAACACTTACCATGCCATTTTAATCAAGTTAGCGTTTAGACAATATGGTGTGCTTTTAAATGATTATCAGACTAACAGGATGACAGAGTACAAATCTTAAATGTAGCTTTACCAAATGCAGACATTACATATAAAACACATAAACGAAACACATGCATATTTAATATGTTACATTCGGATCTGGTTCAGGGCAGGGATAACCCGTTCAAAATAACTTGAAATTGGACTTTTTGTTTTTGTTTTGTTTTTTTACAAGCAGTGGGAGGAAACAACTCCACTGACCGTGGTGAGATACTCACTCTTTAATGAAGGTATGGAGCTGCTGTTTGATCGACCTCTGAGCCTGGTCAAACAAAATCTGTTGGTAAAGGAGCAAAGACAGGTGGAAACAAGAGGTAAATGAACGATAGCAGACAACAGTTATGAAATTGGCCATTTTTCTGAGGACTTAATCGGACACAACTGTTAATTCTGCTTACAAATATCCCTTGATTTGACTCGAATGACAAATCTGTAGTAGGTAAATCTTACCACAGGGTGGCATTAGAAATCCTCTATCCCACTAGATATGTTCACAGGCAAAAGCAGGAGAGGAAACAGAGTTGAGGACATGCACACACACAGACTGCTGCCTCAAAAGAATTTCAAGCCTATATGATCCCTTATCTTTCTTCCACACTTCTTCTCCTCCATAGTCCCTTAACCTGAAACCGCTCCTCTGTTCTCCCTTCCTTTACCGTGCTTGTTAAGCAGCATGGAAAATGACCAGTCTTCCACACAAATTGCACATTAAAGCACAGTCCAGTTGTGTTTTCTTCCCAATAACACATCCACAACTGCACATACAACAATCCCAGTGGATTAAACTCTATAGCTAACCCTTGTTTACCCTTTGCATACCCACTGCAGATTACAAGCTCAGTCAATGCATAAGCCTCCATTCTCATAATGACCCTGCACAGCTTGATGACATCAGGGAATCAGATCTTGGTTCACAGATGTGCTGCTTGAGGTGGGGACTCTTATATTATCACCATACACGCAACATCAGACAATATACTGCTCCCCACAGGTGAACAAACCCACCATCGCTTCTTACAGTCTCCACATTATCCATTATATGACAGAAAACTTTTGATATTTGGAAAGCAGATAAACAATGATATTCAATGCAAACACACATTTAATCATACTGCTTTCAAGACAAGTAAAAGTTCAGTTCAGCCCTCATTTAGGAATTCTATTAATCATCTTTACTTACTTCAACTGTAGAACCATCACTACATACAAAACAGTTTTAGTACTTTAACAGCTTTATAGGTTCAAAAAGTATTACATGATTCTTGTGTTCAGTTTTAAATATGCTTGAAAGTAAATGTGCTGACTTCTCAGATGATTTACTGGCAGACTCTTTTTGCAGCTTTGTGTACGACAGGATGTGCTTCAGAAATAGACTTCAGTTGGCTCAAACAGACAGATTTTCGCTTACACTACGTCCTTCCCTCCCCTTCCTCCATTATCCTATTACACGTCAATACTGTCTGCCAGACAAGCTGTTAGTACCATTCCTGCGTGTTAGAGTGGAGGGCTGGGACACCTTTTGTGAATTACGAGGGAGTTGGTGTGTGAAGAGGGATCTGCTGACCAAGAGGAACGGGGGGTTGAATGGCAACAGACACAATTTATACATTTAACTAATAAAGGTTTTCCATTTTTTTTTCTGTAGCAGCATAGGAAAGGATTTTGAAACTGTTATGTTAAAACTGTTGAGCAAAACAGAGCGACTTTGTGAAAAACACAAAAAACAGTCATGTCTGTTCAATTTCTGAAAATATTCTCCTTGTTCTGCTACAACAAACTAAAATAAAGCTGTCACTAACATGATTTGAGAACTTTACAGCTGCTGACTGCATGACTTCATCTTACCCTTCGCTCTCTTTGTCTGCGTTTTAAAAAAGATGTTTGTTAACATCTACAGGAAAAAGTGCTTGAGAATACATGTGACGATATGTCAGATCCCCATTTCTGTCAAAATTGAATGTTCTCTAAGCTGCCACACTTATCTGGTCAAACAAGTAGATTAAGTCAGAGTAGTTCAGGCAGAGTGGACAGATCCAACAGCATGTAAGGATGGAGTTCAATCGTGCGAGTAAGTTGTGTGTGATGTTGTGTTATTCTAGGCCCTGGAGGGGCTGACGGGATTCAACATGCAAGGATGACCTGCACGTGTTCAGCTGCCACTACACCTCTTGCATGCGGACAAAACAGTGTGTGTGCATAAAACTGACTTACCATGTGGTAGTTGACGATCTCCTGAAGGCTTTCCCCACACTTTTCAAGACATTCCTGCAAAGTTGCCGACAGACACAGACATGCCCAGTGTAAGCTCAGGTCTCTAAATGAAGATCCTTCCCTTTTTGTAGTCTTACTGTGTGTATCTGTACTAACCACAGAATCTATGTTTGACCCATGCAATATCTGAAACTACTCGAGATTTAAAAGTTCTACATTTAGAAACAATGGTTTGCAACTGCTGTTTTCCACATATTTCCCTGTAAAAGCTGGTTTCAGATTTCTCTGCTTGCGGCACTTCCTGTCTGCATATGGTCACTTCTTTCATCCCGACATCAACTGGACAGCTCTGTCCTTACAGTGTTCGGTGCTGTGCAGTTATTATTCACATAAATCTTCTTCCAAAGATGGATAAGTGGTCAACTATTTGTGATTTCATGAACTGATCAGAACCTATCTGATACATACCGATATCATCTCCTCCTTCTTGCACTGCTGGGACAGGTCTTTGATGCCATTGACAAAGAGCTTATTGGCGCTGACGTAGGCCCGGCCGGCCTCAATCATCCCACTGCACAGCTTCACCAGCTAACATAAAGAAAATATCCCTTTTAGAACATCACGAGAATGAGGTCTATTGAAGGGTCACACATTTGACAGCTTGTACCACACAGATATAAAGATGATAAAGAGTGACACCAATTAAAACATTGCTTGAAATAAATACTATATGCTAAATGTGAGAGGGTATTTACATCAAGAATAATCCTAATAATGCTGTAGAGATCAGTGCAGGGCTTTCTAAGGCAGGTGAAAGTATAATCTAAAAAGGAACTGAGACTTCACATTAGGAAAAATATGTGAAATGGAAAGGAAAGGAGGTTAGAAAGGAAACTAACCACAAAATGGAAAAGCAAAATGGAAAAGCAGTGATTATATGGATCCATCATCAAACCCTCTGATAACTGACATAATGAATACTTATATTTGTTAGCAAAAACAGAGGAGTGAAAATGCAGAGCGTCATACATACGATCTTAACCAAAACTATTGTGTAAGACTTAGTGGAACACATATTTGTTCCTTTTTTACAAAACCACACATAGCTGTGGTTTCTCATTGTGGGTGCAAATGCATCCCGTGGTGTTAAAGTGAGGAACTGCGGCAGCACAAGAAGTGAGGACAGAGGGTGCCTCACCAAGGCACAGCACACAAGGATTAACAGGTGTTATTCTTTTTAGCACCTGCAATGTGCCACATTTTTGCGCACTGTAAGTGAAATTTAAAGTGCATACATCTGTAGTTATAAAAGAAAATGGAAAAGGGACATTCAACTGAAACAACGGGCCATAACAAAACAACAGAATGATCACATAGGTAAGTCAAATTTGGTTTTGCATTTGAGCTCAGTTTAAAATGTTGAAACAAAAGTGAAAGCCCTCTCCTTGAGTCTCCTCCACTAACTCTTTCTCTTTTGTGGTGGAAAACCCTAAGGTGCAAGGGGAGGATGTGCAGCAACACATGAGAAATGGAGTCAATTACTAGTAATTACTGAGGAATGAATATGTAAGCAGAGCATTTATTATAAGATTGCACAAGGTGGGCTGGTTTAAATGACTTTCTATACACCTGGCACGTTTATGAGAAATCACCTTTTTCCTCTGACCTGTTTTTACCTCTCCGCTAATTTTTAGATATGGTGAGAAGTTGGATAATTAAATTATTTATGGTACAAAACAATATGAGCAGTTTAAATATGATACATCATATCCTCAGTTATGTTTTCGTCTTGTAAACTTTAAGTGACAACTATTTAATGTGTATATTATGTGGGCAGATCCTTGGCAGCTAAGCTCATCTTCTGGCTTTATTGCATATCAATCCCATGCTATGTTTTCTCACATTTTCACACTTCCTCCACCACAATAAGCAGAAATGTTCCCAATTTGAAAAAAGGGGGGAGTCTGAAGAATGTGAAGATGTGAAGAAAATGACCAAACATGTCGACATCTGAGTAAAATAAATGCATATCATTTTGGAGTTAACCAGAGTGGTGGACCATGCAATTTAAAGGTTGGCACAAGCAGCCCCGTGCACGCACGACAAGAAGAAGGAAGGCTGCGTTAAAAAAGATTGGGGAGCAACAGCAGCACATATTCCTCACTGAGAGAGACGCATTTAGGTAGAAAATAGCTGTAAGTAATGTGATACACAAATGATACGGTAGATGTGATTCACACAACACCACATAAGCTAATATAATGACAGCTAATAACAAATTAATGTAACCAGGCACAGACAGCTCTACTGATTGTATGGACATACTTAAACACCATCTAAACTTCCAACTGCTGGACTTCCCTACTTTAAAGGGAAACATGAGAAGCTACAGGATGGTGCACTGTAATTACCAGAGCACTAATTCAGCTGTGCACACATGGAGTCGTGCGTGTGTGTCTGAGGTTGAGGGGACATGGAGCATGGTAAAGAGAGAGTGCAGTAAACCTTTCATTATCTTATTTGGTGCAGGAGTTCCCAAGGCTGTCGCTATGTGAGTGTGGTTTTCTGGGCGGCTGACAGTAGGTCCTCTAATGTGTGCAGGCCAGCAGTGTGAAGAAGGCTACAGTATGCTGCTGGTTTAAAGTGTGTGTTGCATTTATCATATACTGTGTAAAGTATGTATTATCTATACATATAAATGAAACCCCTCGTGGTGGATCACACAGTACACATGAATGCAGCCACAGAAAATACATGGTGAGCTCAACACCAACGCCCCTTCCAGGCAAGTCTGACAAGACCTAGTACATGTCAACAACTTTGCTTATTTGTGAATCTGATCTAATTGTGTGCTGCACTGTACCCACAGGGTGTGAGCATGGCCATTAAATGGACAGTGCATGTGTCTAGGTTTCTTCTTAATAAATGGAGTGGAAGAAAAACATAGTTCCACTTGGGGCCAAAATGCCACATCTGGTAACACATGACAAACCCTGCAGTGTGAACTTATCAAAACAGCTACTGTGTACTTACACAGTGTCTATAGGGAAAAGAGGTGCTGAATGGAGACTTTTCCATTTTTTACACCACTAAAAGTAGTCCATAGAATTGACAATGTTTTGCATGTGGATGAGGAGCAATTTTTAAAAACAAGAAACAACACAGCTGACAGCAGATGTGACAGCACTTATGAGAGTTGCTCAGTCTTAATGAATTATGCTGACGCCCTCTGTGAGCTCTCACTGCTGTCTGACCAGGCGGCTCTGTTAGGGTGTTCTAAAGCTGTACGCCCCGGCTGCTAAGAACAAATTAGCCTGATGGAGGCTTCTCAAACAACTGCCCTCTGACCCGTTTCATCTGCCAGTGGTGCTCAAGCAGAGTTCAAAGTTCAGTAGACGTTCCTGACCCACTGGGTGCTTAAGTCATCTGTTGCTGAGTGTTAGTTGCTGTTAGTTTGCTGGATAATTTAAAAAAGAGATGCAGACAATATTTGACAACATAATGAACCTGAAAGTGTAATACAAAGAAGCCAAACAACTCAACTGCTAAGTGTCATCTAAAGTGATGGCATTGTATCTGGTGTATCATCTTCTGGCTGTGGAAGATAAACGGTTGGATCTTTTCTCAGATTCATTCCTGTAAGGTGTGGTCGCCATAGTAATGTGTTACATCATAGTAACACATATTTTTAAAGTTTTATCTTTGTTTTTCCAGTGCTTTTCATGTTCCCATTTACATGTTCTTCAACCCATTTTATATATCACTGGTCAACCAACAAGACATACATACTCTTACAATTTTTGCCTCATCTTTTTGTTCGCCGTGGCCATTTTTCAAAAGGAACGCCCTGACAAAGCTTTTCAGATCAGATAAAATCTCAGAAATATGAGGTCTTCTGGGAATTAAATTGCTCGACTGCCTTGTTTCATATTTCACAAACCCAAAGCAGTTGCTGTTAATACTTGTATAAAGAAAAAAAAACTCCCATTTCTGGATTACAGACTGTACTGTGCTGGGATTTCATACCAAACAATAGCTGCTTATGTGGAATTAATCAGTTTTTTCTCTTTGGGTTTGCTGTGGGCGGCACGGTGGTGTGGTGGTTAGCACTGTCGCCTCCCAGCAAGAGGGTTCTGGGTTCGAATCCCGGGGGAACCAGGGCCCTTCTGGGTGGAGTTTGCATGTTCTCCCTGTGTCTGCGTGGGTTCTCTCCGGGTTCTCCGGCTTCCTCCCACAGTCCAAAAACCTGCATGTTAGGTTGATTGGAGATTGGGGAAATTGCCCTTAGGAGTGAATGTGAGTGTGAGTGGTTGTTTGTCCTTGTATGTCCTGTGTGTGGCCCTGCGATGGACTGGCGGACTGTCCAGGGTGTACCCCGCCTCTCGCCCGTTGACCACTGGGATAGGCTCCAGTTCCCCCCGCGACCCCATGAGGGAATAAGCGGTATTGATAATGGATGGATGGATGGATGGGTTTGCTGTGTACCAACCTACACATGAACACAAGTGCAAATTGTATCCAAAAGTTCTTCATATAAGGTGTTACAGCACAAGAAAAGAAATGTGCCACATTGTACTTTGGATGCTAAGTAATGAAAATTGTGGTTAAACATTTGAACAGTCACTTAAAAACATACATTTTAAGTTCACGGTTCATACCTTGTCAAGCTTTGCTTCAATTTCCACCACATCTGTCTCCACATCATCGATTCCAGCCCTTCAGAGAGAACAAAAAGCCACATAGTTAATCAGATCGACTCTTCTTTAATGCCATTTCTGAGAAAAAGAATCACATGTTACACTAAAAAACATGATCAGGGCAAGAATCAATGTCTTGTTTGGGAGAGTTTCTTGAATTAGATGTAAACCACTATAACTCATGAGAACCAACCAGAAAAACGGCCACTGTTTCACGGGGTTTCAAGCTTTTCTTGTCTGTAACAACCCACTGAAACAGGGGAAACATCAGGCAGATAACAACCGGGTCAAAGGATCAAACTGTAAAGACACAGGATGCATGAATAATTAACTGTATTAGTGTGCATCCAGAAGGACAATGTTGAAGCAATTACAGTATCTGTACTTTAGCCCACAACAAACGAAGCTGCAATTAGTCATGAAACATCACGGCCTCTCAGGTTGGGGCATTAATCCTAATGATTAGATTGGCGGAGGCATCACTCTGGAAGATCAGTGGTCACAGCAGAGCAGTAAAAATCAATGAATGACATCATGCAGAGACATGACCCAGTACTTCAATCTCCATAAAGCGACATCATAAAGGAAGGAGTAAATCAGAATATGCATCAATTTGACAGCATTTAGTGAACCCAAGTTGCAATTGCGCAGAAAATTATTTCAAACTATTTTCTCTGACTTTCAAATGCAATTATGGTCTATTATAAGATTGATTAGAATTGATGGAACTCAGCAGGAGTACGTCAGGTGGTCTGGGTAGGTGATGAGCTCTCAGCATCCTCCTCTCCTCCCCCTTGGGGTCATCCTCCATTAGTGCATAAGCAGACACAGACTCATACTCATCCCTTATCAGTTTTAATGTGTATCTTGTGCTTAAGGTCATATTAAATCAAATTTAATCGGACATGCCTCTATAAGTCCTTTAAAAAGCACATGCGGTTTAAAGCTTATTCAATAAAAGAAAGGAAGAAACCATTGAAAATGAATAGAAATACAAATGTATGTAATTGGAATAATAAAAAATCCCACATAATAAAAAATCACCTGCAGCTAGGAGATGCTGCTGCCGGACGTGCACCTGCCGCGCTCTGGTCCTTTCTTTCCCTGATCCAAAACACATGTCGCCTATGCAGTAGATACTGATATTTACTCCACTATCACATGAGTCCTCCACAGAAAGCACTTAAAAAGAGAAACTGGAACAGTGACAGCCTCTAATAAGGATTCTGTGCGGTTTACACAGAATACACAGTTTACACAGGTGCTGTCCGGTATCATTTCAGACCGATATCCTCTGCTGCTGTTATGCTGGATATGCTTTAGGAATATTACACCACTCTGCACCGCTCAACATCCTCTCACAACCGTCGGGTCAAATCAGTCATTCTGAACCCATACACTGACTCTCAACCAGCTGTTCAATCTGGGGAAGACTAAGCTCATTACAAGTCAGGCAGCGCTCGCTGCCCATAAACATTGACTGAAATTGGATGATGAGGATGCACAGGCAACACTTTATATGAACAGCTGTCGATGTAGTATTGATCAAAGTTCACTAAGGGGTAGTGCGCTGCTTATCACTTCTGAAGCAGGTTTTATGCACCTGTGTTAGTTTCTGCAAAGTCAAACCGAAGGACGCCCGCACAATAAATAATTGCGTATGAGTGAGGTTGTCCTTATTTGCCTCTTTGTACGGTATCATAGCTAGTAATGATCTTTCCTCTAGTTGAGCCATCAGAGTGAGGGGATTCAATTGAAATGAAGACTCCCAAGGAGGATTATGGGTAAAGTTGCTAAATAACCTGCAGAGGACGTGAGAATGGATTAAATCTATATTTAGTCCAAATGACACTGGCATCCTTAGGGTATGTGTGTGTAAAGGTTGAAACAACGTGACAAATCAGCCTTCCAGATGATAGTGACGATGATGATGCAGGCCACTCAGAATGGGGGTTGGGCACATAAGTACTGGCAGTGGTAGCATACACTACATACTCTGACATCACCAGTAATGAGGGGGATGGGAGACTCGTGTGCACTAGGTCCATGTGCCCTCCAATTCAATATTACTATCTATCCAAGTGTAGTCGGCCTATTCTTTTGGCTATACCATGAAGCTCACATGGCTTTCACCACGATTGCCCTCGTGCTCATGCACACTCCCATGACACGGCCAACCCTTCCATTCTTCAAGACTCAGCATGTCAAACGGTATTAGATACACACATGCATCACTGAAAAAACAGAGAGAGGAGGTACAGAGGCAGAGGAAACAGCAGCAGCTTCAGACAAAAACCCAGTAGCTTAAATGCAAAATACATCAGAGTTCCACGTATGAAAAAATCATCAAAATAAGAAAATAAAACAGAACAACAATTCTGAAAAATCCAAGCCCGATAAAAAAGAGAACAATTCCTACAGAGAATAAACTAAAAGCATTTTTTAACAAATAAATGCAGCATGTCATCAAATCCATCTAATGCAAAGTCTGTGTATGACCGTGTTCCCTCACGTGTTCCCTAAAGGTCAACCTGTACGCCACCTGTTATCAGAGCTACTGACCTAAAATATACATGCCTTTTCAATTGATCTTGATCAGTGTGGCTTAACTAAATACAAGCAAGCTTTTTAAAAACTGCATGACTGAAAAAAATGCATGACTGAGGAATCTTTTTTTTTTGTTATTGATTTCGTTTTTTTCATTTGACTGAGCTCAGCAGGCGGTGATGGCCCCCATCTTAAACTAGTTTCTGCTGGGTGGAATGTACAGTGTCTTTTTTCACACACATGACTACAGTTTCAGAAAAATAAATAAATAAAAGAATGAAACACGCACATATACACACTGACCCAGAAACCTATGAACTACATGGTTATATGAAGGAGCTCTTATCCATAGAAAAGCCAAAATTGGTAGGGAAACATGCAGTCTGCCAATTGCACTCCCATCAGACTTGACATGTTTTGCGCTCTTACTACAGTGTAATAAACTGCTTGCAAGAAAGCTGGATAATTATTCGAACACAGCTATTGTATGCCTGTAATCACAGAATTACAGAAATCAACCTTAAAAATCAAATAATTCATGCCTATTTCACTCCTGTAGTAACAGCTTCATGTCAATGCAGAATTGTGCTCAGCTGCACACTCTAATGACACACTGATTACCCCGGCATCATGGGGAACAGACATGTCTGTGTCTGACATGTAGCTGATACACGAGTACATGCTAATTTGTCTGACACCATTTCATGTTCGCTGTGGCGCCTTGGGTTTTATATTTCTATCAGTCCAATGTGAGCATCTCTTTACAGGCTCAGCAAAATACTTACAAATGATCCAAACATACTTTTTTATGTTAAAGAGTAATGCAAACACGTACTTATAAAATCCTTAATAAAATGAAAATCACATGTTTACTTATTACTTCTTGTTGCATGCAGAGCATATTTTTTTGTTTGATGTGGGCTAACTCTGTTATGAAGCCCCCAGAGCATAAATATACATAGCTTTAAAAATGTACATGGACAAAAATAACAGAACACTGGTATTTATCATCCTCCACCAACAAGTTTAGACCATAGGCGTACATTAAAAAAAAAATCCCTCCCATAATTCCAAGTGGTGGGCTCCATGGCAACCATTCATTGACCCCCCAATCACCATGGCAACAGACATCAGCATTACTCACGCTTTTTTTAACTGACCAATTTCCTCTTTGTATGAAGTATCTGTCTTTCTGCATCTGCCCGACACTCAGCTTTTTCCCTGTCTGTACTGAACAGCGACTGTTTTTGTGTGCTGTTTTCCCTTTCAGAAAAATGCATCAGTGATTTCTGTCACTGTCTAGTTAGGGTTACATTGATGAGCTACTGGCCTATCATGCAGCATGTGGCAATCTGCTGTGCAAGTGCCCCTGAGTCACACACAGACACCTATAAAGCTTTAGAGACTGAGATTGATTAGAGACATCAATCCTGCTTGATGCAAACATATTAATCAGAAAGTCTGTTTTCTTCATGTTTGTCCGTTTTCCCCACTGTATTCATTTGAAATGTTCAGAATTTTTCCATAAAAACACAGGGTTCCAAGGGAATTCTTGAAAGGCACAAATATGATAAAAATGAGTTAACTGTGTTCTGACGTGATCTGTAATCAACAGGTTATTTTCTTTGTCTGTTGATAGCGAGCAGACACAGGTGGTCTCTGGGTGGGGAGGGAAGCTGAAGCCCAACCCTCCTTTCTTTGTTCTTCAAGCCTAAACTGTTTTCACCTAGTTAATATGCCAAAAGACAATCACATCAAATAATTATTTCATATTATTATTATATTATTTTTGGCTGCCTTTGGAGAAAAATAATTGCAACATAAGTTTGTATATTCAGAAAAGGCATGGTTATTATTCTCAATGGTAAGAAGAATTATATTTCCCTTCATCTCTTTGTTCATTTGTTCACGCCTCCTTCTGTACATCAGACAATCTGTCAGCCTTCTTACAGTCTTTCTGTCTGAGACACTTCTTCAATAACTGTTGGCACAGAGTCAAACAAGGCGTGTGTGTGTGTGGGTGTGTTTGTGTGCGCTAGGTGTCTGTGCAGCTATGCTGGACTGCAATAAGCAAATAATTATGTGTAGGCTATATTTATGGTTCAAATTCTTTTTGAATCCTAATGGCAGGAGTTTAATGGCCATCACACATTTAACTTTAACTACGCTATGCACTATGCTCACAAACGTGTTCAGACTCAATCAGAGGAACACTAGTAAATGAACCTCACACACACACAAAAAAGAGAAACATGCAGACACTGGCCTAAACAAACTGCCTTTTCACACAAATAACAAGCAAAGCCGAACACTAGTATCTTATGTGCGGTGAACAAAGATGCCTTCATTGCCTCCCTTTAAACCCACCTCCCTACACACAACAAACATCACACTCATTCCCTGAAAAAGCATTTGACTGTGCTGATGGCTGACGAGACAAAGAGGCCAAACATGATTTGCACAAAAAGGAAAACAAATCAGTTAACTAACACCTCTAAAGCGTGCCGATTAAAATCCACAGAAGGCCAGAGGTGATTTTAAGTAGTCACTACGCTCTGCTACAAAAAGTCTCTTACATTACCCACCATAAAACCACAAGCTGATGTTTTAACTCATTGATTTACGGCCTAAAGTAATGAGACACAACCTCTCAATTAGTAAGCTGCCCATGTGGTGAGGGAAGCTTTTTCCAAAATGTCAAACTGTTCCTTTCATACCAAGATATTGATGTTGATAAGTTTATTAATCAAACTTAAATCACATGCCATTATCTAAATTTGAATATTTGATTTAATTCATATTGGAGCTAGATTACACAGAAGTGGTTTAGAGACAGCAAATGAGCTGGAATACAGATAATTAATCAACTTCTCTTCCCGCCTGTTTTTTTTTCTTTATACAGAACCTGCATAAATCAACAAAACATCACAGCAAATTCACTCGGAGAGGGAAGGCACAGCATCTCTGCTTCCCAACAGCTGTCAGACCACCTGTGGGCTGGCCACGCTGAAGCAAAACTTTCACCTAAATATAAAGTGTCTGTGTCAACATAAGTCATAAGTAGAAATTCTGTGAACAACTCACTGTAAACACAATTCATTTCTAAATATTTCTGGGAAAAAGCAGTCTGGGATGTGGAAATGTCATTATATCATTCCAGAGTGCATTCCAGCACCAGGCCAACAGGAAGTGCACTGGAAAACCTCTCCTGCTGGTGTGTGAAGCAGGGAGAAATAATTTTTCTTTAATGTAATGTAACCACAGCTCGAGCGAGTTGGAACCATTCCTCCTGGAAAATGACATAGTTTATCTCCTTTCCTGTGGAGAGAGACGGGCAGAGACTTGCAGAGGAAACATGTTTCCATGGGAAGTCACACCGTTAAACTGGGGGCAAACACTTACATCATCCTGTCAATGAGGCTCATTACTCTGTTGTTAGAATCCTCTTAAACCCACATCTAAAAGCAGAAGTTGGAGTACAAACCACGATTTGTCCGCTTTCAGTGTGGACAACTCCCTGCTTGCTGCTGATCCTGGGTGGTGACAGAAACTGTGTTTGGACATAATTTAGTACCTTGTTGTTGATAGATCTGTTTTCAGGACCATTCCAGGCTCAAGTGCAAATTTGGTCATGCTCCAATTCTACTATGCATTCCCCAACCTTTCATCCCAATAGCAATAACAGACCGTTTTTCTCAAATTACTGTCTAGGGCACAAATTTAAAGAGGGAGTGATGGACACCCTCTGTGTCTTCTTCCAGTCTAAGGGTCTTGTGTCTGGAGCTGAGAAATTGTACACACCAATCACCAATTCCATCATTTGGTGAACCAATCACCAAATGATGGACTGAAAAGAAAGATTAAAAAGGACAATATAAAAGCAGGACTGCCTGCTCATCCCAATCCAAAACCTCTTTGACCTTCACTGATCTCCCTGTGGGGCTAAGCAGCCGCCAGCGTGCACACAGATGCCGCTTACATGTGAAACACAGAAGAGGAAGACCCCTGTGGCGTAGAGGCTCTTTGTTCCCAGGACTCTCTTAGCTTCTGTGCTCTGAATCCAGCTCACCCTGAGTCAGATCACACAGACGGATGGCACAGCAGTAGAAAAAACAGAGCTGCAGTTCTCAGAGTAGACAGACTGTCTGTCCATTACAGGCTCTCAAATAATGAACTGCATAGTGTGGTATGAATGCATTTGCAAAAAACAAAGTATGAAAAATGACCTTAAAAAGAGAGTTTTGTTATACTCCGATAGACATAAAAACATTATTCCAGTGACACAGTAGCTTCTTTTCACACCCTCAAATAAAAGAACAATCAGTATCAGTTCATAGTTCTTTCCGTTTGGCTCAAGTACAAGATTGTTGTCTAAACACGATAACATGTCCCAATAATCACAGCATATCACTGTGAGATAAACTTTACAATGACTTTACAAAGTCAACAGATATTCTGATGTTGTGACACCAATAGACTAGCCGAGCAACGTTTCACAGTCCCCGCATGCCTGGAGCTTAGAGCAGGGAGAGAAACTAAAATCATAAGGAAAGTGCATGTTTTTCCTCAAGATATTTCAGCCCTTTCAATTTTCAAGGAATAAACCGGGTTTTCCGGGATCTGGAACACTTAAGGATCAACAAGTAGTAGTCTTATCTCAAAATAATAACCCATGTTAACTTGACTCAAATGCACAGAATGTTTGGATCCAGTCCAATTTGTATCAAATACCCCCTTTCATTAAGATTTAGATATAGGAATCAGAAGTTATCTTTTATATGCCTGTCCGAAAGATACTGGAGTCACCAACTGTTGGAAGGGAATACCATAATAAATATACTGATAGACAGACAGGTTTACAGGTAAGATTAACCTACATTCCTTGAGCTTAACTAAGTACAATGAGCCTCTGTCTCCTTTACAAAGCACAGAACATGACATCTTTCTTAAAGAATGTCTGGCATTGATAACACTTGCAATTTGTTTCACCCCTTAGAAACACAGAGACATACAGATATGGATGTATAGATAAGCCTATACAAATACTACATTTACACACCACACACAGACACAAACTTACTTCATTGTGAAGGTCAGAAATCGCCTTCCCACACAGCGACTACAGGACAGCTGCCATGTCCATGTAGAGGGGTTATTTTAATGTGATGTTGTAAATCAGTGCTATTGTTTTAAATTACTCAATTTCATTGGATCCTGCAGGCTTATGATATGTTATCGTGGTTTAGGTGAATCTTTAAAGGACTTTGACAGTACACATGAAATTCAGAAACATAGCGAGGCAGCTTGACTCAAACCAGGTGCTGATTATTCCCATCAGGAAGTCATTCATGCAAGACGGCTCAGTAAGAGAACTTTCAGGTAAAAGCAGTACGAGACTGTGTGTTAATGTTGGATCAAATCTCTCTTCTCATACTGACCAAGAGCAACAGATTTCTGATGGCAGTTAATGTGCTTTTGGTTGGTTCCATCTGCACGTGTATGTAGTTCCATGTTGTGATAGATGTGTGTGTGTGTGTGAGGGAGAATAAATGCTGTCTTTGAGCCAGCTGTGCACCAGAAGAAAGAGGCGAGCTTTGCACTACAGCCAATTCCCTCCTGCAATCTTTGGCGGCGCTGACCGAACATGAGTGGAAAAAAGTTCCTGCTGACACCACAGTCAGATCTGCCAAAGAGGAAATAACCACATATTTACACTTTTATCCATTTAAGAATGGTCCATCAATGCCAATCACTTGCTGGGGTTTGGCCGTGATCATCTGATCATGTGCAACACACTCACGCAAACTGATCAGATGCTGGCAAAAAAAAGTTTGAAGTCTGCTTTTGGTTTATTGGGGTTAGCTGTAGAATACTGATGTACAGTTCATTAATATACCTCACTCCTGATGCATGTGATCCACATCAAAATTACATTAAAAAAACAATGTTAAGTTTATCGTTGGTTAATGGAGAAAATAAGCACTACTAACTGATTAGTTTAAACTTATATTCAAGAATTAGATCTGCCTTTAAGCATTCTGAGTCTGTGGTGATTGTATTGGCAGATAAAGAAAATGATGAATAAATAAAAATGAGTAGTGTAACAAAAACAAAAGTGTGCTCATAACAGAAGTATACATTACTAGGCAACTGCTTATCAAAACTCTATTGTCCACAGGTCTTTCACTAAAATATGTCATATATCCTTCTGTCACAATGCATAAATAAAAGTACCCTGACTTTTATTTAATTATCAGGCATGTTTAAAATGTTTTACACAGACTATATACACACTAAACACGCACAAACAGACCCCTAAGTTTGTGTATGGGTGTGTGTCTGTGTTTGTGTGACGTGAAGTAAGAGATGGAATCTGCTGAGGAGATATTGAAGACAATGTTGGCTCTCAGACCGGACAAATGGAGCTCGGGATAAACATTTATATATCTGATTCAATTCAATCACTCCAGAATACAGAGTTTATCTCTAAATGTCACATTAAGGACGCAGAAGCTGGAACAGCACAGATTATCGAATACTGAATTCCTGAAACTTTCCCCAGAGTAAGGTTGGCAACCATGCGCATTCATAACATATTGCATGACTGCATTAATAGTAAGTCAATGCGACAACTGGAGTTGTTGATCTCTCCATGTGGCCCTGTGATGGACTGCAACGTGTCCAGGGTGTAGCCTGCTTCACACCCAATGACAGCTGAAAAAGGCTTAAGCTACCCCACCCCCACCCCTACCCCCCACCCCCCTCTCCGGAGGTAATTTGAATGAGTAAACTGCTTCGATTTTAGAGAGAGAGAATTCGAATTTACACTTAAAGCCTTTTTAAGTTATCCTGAATTATTTCTAGTCTAACTTGTCAAAAAATACTCTTGTTCAATAAAAAAGTGGGACAAAATTAAGGATTAGTCGGGAAGCAAATCTGATTCATCTTCTTGGAATTAACTGTTTATAATCAAAACGACTACATCTTTCCAGGAATTTTCTTTTGTATTCAAAGGAAGTAATTAAGTTATAAAGAACAAATATGTTTACCAGTGCTGTTAAAACCTATGTCTTACACAATCTACCATCGGTTGGCTTATGTCTATTGATTATGAGAAGATTCAAATGCTCTGACAGACAGCTTGGTTTGTCTTTTAGCAACAGTGGTGGCCATGTTTGGGGATTTTATTTTAGCCATTTTACATATTTCCTAATGCTACCTGCTATGCAAGATACATCTGGAACACGTGTACCATAACCCACCATAACAACATTCCAAATATATATATATGTATATATATATATATATAAAAGCATGAACCTCCTTCCTTCCTGCTCTAAGACATATTATCCATTATCGAGCAGCGACCGCAGTTCAGCTGTTCCAATTTTTTCCACTTCTGCTCAATGGGCAATCCATCGCACTACTGGCAGGAAGCACTCCGTTTTGTGAAGGAGTGGATGTGTGAGTGACTATGAGAGGGTGGGAATGATGGACCCAAGAAAGCGTGGGACTGCTGACACAGCAACTGGGAATGTGATCATGAGGTTAAAAAGAATTCCCACGAGATCAAAGGCACAGATGTAGGCGGAATAACGTAAAGAAGAGGAAAATCAAGAGAGGATCCATCAGTTTCTTAGAGAGCAATCAATGTTCCTGTCTCTTCTCATGTCTCGATAGAAGATTGGCTTGTCAATCACATTTTTTACACTGCAGGGGTGTCAGGACTCAGTCAGGATTATGAGCTGGAGGGCTGCCAAACATTCAGCAAGCCGCCATCAACAACCTGCAAGGGAACGATCAATGAAGAAATTCTCAAGATAATAAACTAAAATTCTAAAAGAGGAATAGAATAGATTTAACTAATGATGGAAGCCTATATAAGCCAGATGATATTTACAAAACAGAACCGAGGTTATAGGCGTCCAAAATTCTGACGTAAAGCAGTTTCGCTTCCTCCATGTGGCATTAGTTAATTCCATAGCAGAAGGCAACAGGAAAGTGGGTGGAGGAGGAGACAGAAAAAGAATTGGCGAAGGCATGAGTAAACAGGAAGAACAAACACCACATTGGAGATCAAAACAATAATAGGACATAAGAAAAAAACAACATAAAAATCAAGAGAGCACGGCTAAAAAACACAGTAGAGGAGAAAGTAGGGCCAAATCTGAAGCAGCTGCCCAAGTGGATCCCAGATGTGTGTGAGCCAGAGTCAGCACATGCTCACATTAACACACACCACCTTGTCTCTCAGTTTGCATGCTGTGAGCCAAAGTGAAGCTCACAACCCATCAGTGCTTGCAGTGCAACAAGGCAGAGGCACTTCTTCTGTCCAGCTCCAATTCGCTCATCTTTGTCTTAAAAAATAGTACACTGTGTTTTCTTTAATGCTTAGAAGCACAAAATCCATAAACAGAACACAAAATAACTCATGTTGCATGCTGTGTAATAATTATATATGAGATTCGTCTATTCGTTCTCTTAATCCCCCCATCGGTGCTCTCTCTTGCCCACTGTCATGTTCATTACAAACTCAGCAGACCTGGGAAAGGAGCTGGATCTCCATCTGCGCTGCTGCTGCAGCCCGTACAGCGATTCAAACTCAGCCCACAGCCGCATCACAACAGAGAACGCCAGACGTGGAGCGGCAGGGCGTGTTTGGGGAAGAGGAGGAGGGCCAAAAGGCCAAGAGTTGCATAGTAAACCTATGTGTGAAAAATGTGTTTAACTGGTAGTGAAAGCGATCACTCACAAAAAAAAAGACATGACGGATGTTGAAACAAAAGACCTCTAAAGCTTTCCCTTTCCTTCAGTCATTTCTTTTACACTGTGTTTAACCAGTCAAGTTGTTTTTTGAAGGCGTGCAGGGCTCAGCCCCAACAGATAATTCCCACATTGTGTGTAGATGATAAAAATCCACTTGTGGATTAAACGTCTCGTTTTAGAAGACAGGAACAGAACAAGGCTATGACTCAGACCAACATCAGCGGCAAGCATGTCTTTGACTGGATCTGATCTTGCCTTTTTGCGTTTACATGAGTAACTTCTTTAAGTATTTTTTAGTTTAAACAAAAAATGGGCCTGCATGGAAAATGACTAATCTTGTGCCCAGAGATCCCAAACAAAAAGTCACAATTAAATTTAAAGTTCTGTTTCTAAAACTAAAATAACTTTTAAAGCTTAATGCATGCACGCATGCATTTCAGAGAGTCCGCGCTGAAGACCTGGCTGGTCTTGCTGGTTTCTCTCTTGTGTGATTTAATAACTTCCTGGGGAATGATCTCCCCACAATTCAGACTAAGCTTGCAGTTAAAAGAGTAAACCTCTATACACCTTAAACAAAAGTCAGCCAACAAAAGCTTCAGCTGTTATGAACCACTAATCAAGGAAATATAGGGGCCAGTACAATCTAAAGAACAAACACTGTTGGTCATGGAAACTGGAAATGTCTCGACAGTTCAAATATGAGAACATAAGAATATATACCGGGGGGCAAAGACATATATTCCACTTAGACAATACTGAGTAATGCCTGGATCAAGAATTCCGCCAGGGAACAAGAAGAGCCAACTACCCTAACATTTTGATTCAAGTTTTGACAGGTCCTGGCAAGTTGAAAATGCTGACCTCAGTGTAGATGAATGACTGCACAAAAATGTTATTTACAATGAACTATGAGACAGCATGAGAATCGAAACTGTAACTCACTAACTGAATCATATCTGTTCTGTGCACACATGGTGATAGTAACTTTGCTGCTTTGGTTGTAATATATGTTCGCTGGATTGTCTGCTGCGACTGGTTTAAGCCGATTTAACTGGGGAGCAGTTTCAGCCATAAAAACTGTGGATTTGTTTTTGAGTGTATGCTGCTGATGGTCAATTCTTAAATTAAACGTTTTCAATAAATGCCTCATGACATTTATCTACCTCTCCACTAAATATACATCAGAAAATGGAAATTGGAGTGAAAAGGCATTTTAGTTGGTATGATGAAATTAACTTTTGCGTGATCTTTAACCATGGAGATTTACCACAAAGAATTATATTAAACCTTAACTGCCAAGGCTCTGGTCTGACTTCTTATACTCACATATAAGGTAACCTCAAACTGTTGTGATTATGAAAAGTCTGTGTTTTGTTTAGTGGGTTGTGCTTTGGGCTGTGAAGGCTGAAAAAAGTTAGAACTCATAATTTAGGTTGAAATATTCAATTTGATTAGGTCTGTTTAAGAAGACTGCATGTTCTGCGTCAGAATAAAAACATTTTCCTATTTCTGTGTATTTCTGAACACTACTAAGCAACAAGAAATAATAAGAAACCTGAAGCTATTACCACATTTTATCATATTTATTGAACATATTAGCATACAGGTTTCTTTTCAAAGGGGGCATCGAAAAAGGTTTGTTTTTCAGATAAGTGTAAATAGTTGCTCTCATTAATTTATGAAAAACACAATTGCCCTGTTTGTTCTTACCTTCAAAACAATCAGGGCAAACTTTCCAGCGGTTCAAGCATCTCTCCAGCATTAGTATCACCACGAGGGCCATGAGAACACATCTTAAAATAATCTGAGCTAAACAGGTTAAAGGTTAGATAGAGAATCGTATGGATAAAGCCAAAATCAAGGCTTAAATGCACTCAAATCTGCTGTGCACGAGTCTGAGGGCTCACACATCCCTGTTATTTTACATCCTGACCAACATATAAAGGGAAGTGATATTGAAGTTCTGGGGCTAAGAGGCTGGTAGTGTTTGAGCTTTGATAGGTTGTAGGGCCTAGCCACTTGATTTAATCAGTGTGTGGTTACTGATAATCCTATTTCCTATATGGGTCCCACGCTAAGTACCCGGCAGCACGTGCGGCAGAGCGGTAGAAAATCTGCTGGATTCCGGATTCAGACGTAGCTTTCACGTGCTGGAGTGATGCTCTCTCATGATCAAAACGCCGTGCACATGGCAGAGAGGGGAAAATGAGGACATGAATAACGTACATGGAAGCCAACAGGCACACTATTGTGGCACAAACGAGAACCGGACAAAACCAATGACTAGCACATACACTGCGGACTCTTTACTGCACACAGTCTTCTCACTACAGACATGTTTCATTTAATATTCTTTTGGAATGGGAATTGGTCCACTATATGAACACGATGGATGAAACAGCAAGAGCCTGCATGCTAGTAAATATGCAGTCTGATGTGAAATGAATGAAGCATGCGAGCAGTAAAACGTGATGATCTGTGCACGTTATGTTTCCATATAAACAAACTGTTCTGTTGCCACACAAGATGCTGTTTGGAAGCTCTGAGAACCCCCTTTGAAATTCTGATATCTCAGTAACAAATATCTCAAAGATACGGAAGCAGCAAGCTCATGCAGAAGCATCAATTTATTGTACTCGTGTTTGAAACAATTGGCAAAGCTCTGGATTTACGTGGTCCATTTGATGGGATGAACGTCTGTGGAGCGCTCTACTGAGGCCTCTACTTTTACACACATAGTGGGAATGAAAATATTTCCGTGAACTCATGGGGGGGAGGGGGGGGGGTCTGGTGTGTTTATATAGGACAAGAACTGGGCTGAAGAGCCTTTTTGCAATACTCGCAGTTTTAAAGAGTTTAAAATTTTTCAAATCTTTCCCTTCAAGTATTAGAAACGCTGGGATTACAAAAAGATAATCTGCCTTCTACCCTCTCAGAACATCTATTTAACAATAATCTTACTTAAAATAGTAGCCAACCACAAATTCCTTATTTAGTATTTAACATGCACTGTTGGATAATTTTTTTTCAAACAATAGATTCATAATGCAGATGAATTAGACCATAAGAAAAATCCTCAGATTACAGAACACTTTGGTCATGAATGTTTGTTTGTTGATCTAATGTATTCTGGTTATTAAACCTACATAAACTCATCTTCTGTGTGTCTGGAACTAAATCAGGTATTAAATCAGATTTGACCTTTCCATACCTTCACAGGAAATCCCTGGAGATTAGGGTCAAATGCATGTGTTTGCACCATTTCATGGTGCCTACCTTTAAATACTGCTCTCAGCTCTGAGTCAAAGCATTTTGGAGAAAAGACTAAAACTGTCGTCAAGTTTAGTCATTGTTATCTTTACCATAAAAAAGCAGCTTTAACACGAACCTCCATATGTGGAGTGTAAGCAGTTGCTGATTTTAGACCAGTGAGGCTGCTTTGCTCCCATCTGTGCACAAATCTTACATGTGGCTAAGATTGTGCATTATGAAATTAGCACCTCAATGGGTGTACGGTTAACAGCCACTGATCGACATACTTCAAAGGTGCTGAATTGGGCTTTCCTGGCAAGGTTACATGTAATTCAGCTAATCTTGTTCAGAACTTGGATGCATTTTCTAATTTACTGTCAATTCACTTGAGCCATTCAAGGACATCCTCTGACATTCCATCTAAACTCAGAGTAATGTAACTGTGGCCAGTTGGCACAAACTGCAAACAGCTGTGTGAGAGAGTATTTCCACAGAAAGGGACAGGTATGAGTCACACTCTCTCCCCCATGAGTGAAACATTTGGACAGGTAGATCCCATTCCTGCCAGGCCACATATTTCTCTTGAAAACAGCATGTTAACACACAGGAAGCATATTAACACATTTCACAAGTAGCTGGCCAAAAGGCTCTCATCGTCTAAAACAGCCAAGCAAAGGGATGATGTGAATAGAACGAGGATTAGAGGTGGTGGAGATGACGCAGGTGGAGAATAAATATCCAGACAGTTAAAAGAAACCAGGGCGCCAGACAGATGTCTAAAGCTTCAAAAGGCACTTTAATCTGTCAATAAATGGAGATGTGCTATTAAAGTAATGAAGCAAATAACATAAGAGAAGTAAAACTAAGTATTTTACCAAATCCAGGTCATCGCTGATTTATATAATATATATATATACATGCACCTTTACCAATCTAACACTTATAATGTTAGATTGAAGAAGTCTTATACTGTAATACATATTATAAGACTTCTGTAGTGATTTCACAATAGCACAAAAGCTCCATTATACTCATATGAACTAATAAATACTTGTTTTTCATTGTCAGATACTTTAAAAAGCTTGATCACAAGGCTTAATCAGAATTAATTGAAAACAGTGTGGTATAATTTTTGAAATAAAAATAAAACGTTTCCAAATCTGTCTCACATAGAATAGCGAATGTGTCAGGACAGCCTGCAGCTGAACCGTACTGAGAAAAATCCTGGGATAAAAAGCAGAGAGAGCAGGGACGACAGGTGCAGCTTGATGTGTATTTCTCAGCTGTGCATGAAATACATTAAACCATCCATTGCTTGTACAAGCCCATGCTACTGCGTATTCAGCAATCTCATTTTTATTCACAGTTTTTATCTGGCACAGACGTCATAATACAAATAAGAAACTACTCTAGGCTAGATATCATCTCTGGTCAACAGCATGGGACTCTGACACCTGACCAACAACACTTTCATTTCACAAATTCAAATACAACCCATATCACTTCTTTCTTCATTGCTGTGGTTGTGTAACAAAGCAGAAAACACACACACATCGTCTCAGATGACATGCTGACATAAAAGTGAAGAAGATATGCCTTCAGACAGGAACTTTCATCAGAGCAATATGTTTCCCTTTCAGATGAAGAATGACGTGTGTTTCTCACAGCACCCACCTTCATTCTTTCCATCATTCTTAAATTGTCTGTCCTTTTTCTTTGCAGTCCTATTGCTTAAAGCAAATGTTGCTAGGCAACAGCTCACGCCCACCCATATACGTCTTAATTCTTACATCACGAGAACACGGTCAATGAAAAGTCTAAATATAAGTGGATTATATAACAACATTCCCACCTCAGTGTGTCTATTCTCGACAAAGAAGTTCTGTTAGTATATCTCAGTGAAGAACAATCATTTGTGTGCATGTGTATGTGTGTGTGTTTGTGTTTGTGTGTGTGTGTGGAGGCCACCTGATAATGCTCTTCAGCTTTAGTGTTATGTGAAGTTATCTCACACATCCAGCAGTGTTCACTGAAACAGATGTATTCACTGGCGAAACATTCTCTCCTTCCAAAAACCAAAGCAGAGGTGGTAAATATCTGAAAGTAATAGGCCTCAAGGAGGTTAGATCATACCCATTTAACGACAACAGCTGTAAGGCAAACGGTGCACGGACATAATCAAAGGCTTTGGTATGAATGAATGCAGCGGATGATCGCCGAATAAAAGGCAGGGCAGAAAAGAGCTTATAACACAGAACAACGGAACAAGAGGCTGAACACAAAGATGGTGTTCTGAATGCAAAAGCACACCTAAAATATTCTTTCATGTACTTGCAGTCATGCATACACAACTACACCACCGGTACAAGTTAAGGCCTGCAGAGTGAGGGTGTGTGTGTGCGCCCTTTAGGCTCACTGTGTGGGAAGACAGACAGGACAGGTTCTATGTTCTTTCAATTCCTGTTTCTCCAGAATTACACAATGAGGAAGATCACAGTTAATTCCAGGTTGGTGGAAAATTCTATATAACATATTTAAAATGGCTTGCAACGTCAGGCAACAGTTACACCATGCTGAAACAAAATTTATTTTAAAAAAACGATGACGCTTTTACACTTTCTAACAGCTTCTCAGACTCTTTGCTCATAGCACAAAAAGCACTCACAGCCGCCTCTGATAGTTCAGTGTTCTCAGGATTACCACTGGGCTTACTACTGTTTCAGTAGTCATGTTCAAATTGATGTAGTTTTCACATTGCTTTTGATTATTGGTGTGTTTTTTCTTAAGTCTTTGCATGATCAACAATTGTCATCTGATATAAAATTGTCATTTGGTTGCAATAATATTGTCATCTTCTGCAGGAAAGAGTTTGTAAATTCAAATATGTCCCCCACGCTGTATGCACGTGGCCCATCTAATTTCAGATAAGGTCTGTGCTGCCATGACAAAGTAGTTCTGTTAAGTAGAAGGTCTCTTGTGCTTATTCTTTACTTGTTGGCTTGTGATAACAAATAAAACAGAATGTGACTTATTGGTGGTGAAAACTTTTGTTGTCCTGTCAATGTTAACCTAATATATAGCATAATTTGAAGGCACATCTTTTTTCAACATTATAATTGTGGAATTGCACAGGCACTTTCTTTGATGGAAGGAAAGAGCAACATGGGCTTCCTTTGGCAGATGTGGAATTTTTCCAAATGACACTTTTTGTGAGATCATGAAAAAGTGAACCAGTAGGGGAAAAGGGAAGAGTGTGGACGTGTGCTGCATCTCTTTCTCTTCCTGACCTTCGGTCGCAGCCATCTATCACTGCTGAAACAGGACTGAAAGAGCAGACTGGTGAGCTGCCTCGCTCCTGCCTCTCCCTGTCAGCTTGCTTAGTCAAATGACTGTATGCCTGTACCATGAACAACCCCACACATAAATGTTGAGCTGTGCAAGATGTACAAAGGGAGAAAAAAGGAGAAAGGAGCATCCATGGCAAACAGAGCGAACAGAGAGCAAACAGGTAACAGATGCTGGCATGGAGAAACAAGATGTCAAGATGCAATATGTTTGCTCTTTTTTAGCAAACCTGACGTGGCTGTGGGTAAACCGGGGATTCCCGGCCTATGTCATTAGAACCTCCTCTTCCTTTATGCCAGACAGCTCTCACAGGAGTGCGTCCAGACTGGCACGTGGACTGAGTAGAGCTACAACCCTCCAGCAGGGAGGCCAGGGGCTGAACAGCTGGATCTGTGCCTGTTAAAGGAGCCCGGCTCCTGCAATCAACATGCACACCTCTCCCTGCTGCCTCTTTGCCAGCCTGCAAGGGCATCTCCTCCCCAGAGCACAGCCTGACACACAGTGGGCGACTGCGGGCCCTTCTCACCGACTAAAATTAAAGGACTGCACCCAAACTGTAAACCATGCTGCAACATTCACACAGGGAGCCACACAATGATGAGTCCTTGAGTTAATCAAGACATGTTTTACAGGTTTTTCAAAAAAAAAGAATTTCATTTAGCAATAAAGCAAAATGGATCCTCATTGTGAAAAGCAGCGAGTATCCCTCCCCTTATATAAACTGAGGCAATTAACCAACATTTAAAATCCCTCTATCACACAGGATATAGTGATAACCTTCGTGTAAATACGTGAATGTAAATAGAAAGCAAACCATTTATAAAATGTCAAGCAATCACTGAATATCTGAGCAATAATGCCTAAAAAAGACAGAAATGGACAGACAGACAAACGCCATCCTATTGTTGCACATGTGCGAATCAGACCAAAAATCGCATCCTTTCATTTTCGCCAGTGATGCCTACACATATTAATTGAGCTCAGCGAGCAGGCAAATTCAGGGGGAAAGAAAACAAACACAAATAAAAATGAAAGAAATACATATACAGAAGGTGTGTCATTTTTGCGCACCGCTGTGATGTGCCAGAGGGGATCAGCCTTACCTGAATCTGGGGGAATCTTTTATACATTCTTCAAAGTCCACCGTCATTTTGTGCGTTTTTCCTGCGTATTCCCACTTCAATCTACCAATGTCATTGCCCGCGGCGGGATGTCGCTGGAACCGTGCGGATGCTGACTGGTAACCCTGACGCGCAGCTGTCTGTCGCCTCTCTCCTGGTGGCACAGTCACACAGAATGCGCGCTGAGCCGGGGCGGCGGGCAGCTCTACTCAGTACTCCACCGCTGCCGAGGAGGCGTAGCTGCAGCCGGGAGCCGGAAAGAGGAGGGAAGAGGGCCGAGCAACGACAACTCGCCGTGACAAATCAGAGACAATGGAATCACGGGAGGAGGATAGAATCAGCACGATATCGGTGGTGTTGCTTTCCGCGTTTGTTTGTTGTAAAAGGTAGACTGACAAAAAAATTGGGGAAATTTTTTTGAAAATAACTAGTTGAATGATAATCTACTAGTGGATAAGAAACAAGAAAGTCGGATTTTTAAAATATAATTAGAAAAAAACACTGGTTGCATCACAAAAAAAAACTGATGTTCAGAAGACAGCATGATCCACTCCAAGAGAAATTACTTTAAAGCCAATTGTGTAGGAAAAGTATGGAAAGACTACAGAATACAACTTGTTCCCCTACAATTTGATCCATGTACAATGATCCAACCCAAAATAGTTATTCAAGGGCAACATCATCTCGCCATGTTGGGTGAATTATGTTCACATTAAACTGACCTTTCTGTAACACATATTCTATCTGGCTGGGATGACTAAAAGACATATTGTTTTCAGTGTGACACTCCCTCATTAATACGATATGACGTCATTAACAAGCGACCGACAGGGTCACATTTGTAATG